>JAOCPS010270513.1:0-13293 GCA_025505425.1 Graphium colonna | reverse complement strand
ATTTTCATGCAACGCTCTTATAGCTCCTCTGATGTTGAGGGAGTCCATGGGCGGCGGTGATCACTTACCATCAGGTGAGCCGCTTCTTCCTTTGCCCCTTCGTAAAAAATACAATGCAAATCACGCCACGTTACTCAAAGGGCAATACAAGTATGAGAAAGTTCTCATTTCGAAGATTCCGATTATCACAAACGACCGATAAGACCAGTATAAGCGAATTCAATTTCCGTTTCTGTCTTACATTTGCCGTGCAACCAACAAATCACTAGACCAATCTTCGAGTGTGTGTAATCTCAATCTAGAAAATGCATTTTTTTGGACGTGGCATGTTCGCGTGTTACCATACCATCCGATTTACTTTTTCTTGCGCCTAATAATAAAGGGAGTAAATTCAAAT
Source organism: Graphium colonna (assembly GCA_025505425.1). Classification (NCBI taxonomy): domain Eukaryota; kingdom Metazoa; phylum Arthropoda; class Insecta; order Lepidoptera; family Papilionidae; genus Graphium; species Graphium colonna. The sequence goes on along the minus strand of JAOCPS010270513.1, from coordinate 12,896 downwards.
TAAAAAAATAAACAAGCTTTTATAGGCGTATAGCGCTCTTAACTCAAGCCCATCGAATTTGGACTCATGTATGTAGTCAACATACACGAGCCCAAACTCGATGGGCTTGAGTCGTTTAATTAGGGAGTTCCTATGGCTACCTTTCATTAGCTTCGTATCATCATAATATTGCACTGTCACGTAATATACACACGCTTGCAATATTTCAGTTTAATCGGAAACTGGGAAGTGGGTCAAATTGATGGTTTGGAATTGTAAAAACTTCAAAATGAAGCCTTCCATCTAACGCCTAAAAAAATCAAGTTCTTAAAATTTTATCTAACGACTTCAGTTAATTTTTATGAATAAACAATGTCAAAAGAGACTGACAAAAATTAAAAAAAATAATAATTAAAAAAGAAAAATTTGGATTGACCGATTGTATCGGTGATCAGATTAAATCTCCTCGTCCACTGACGTCTTCTAACCTCAAACGCTGCCACGTAAACGCACGCACATTTCCATCGAACTAATAACCGCTTGACCTTCATTTGTCATTTCTCCAGCTTCCCACCACATACGTCTGCTATAAGCAATACGTACGCCAGTAAATTTCCGTTGAAATCTCCATGAACAAAGGGGAGCGATAAACTTTTGGGTCAAATATTTTGTCTAGGTAGTCCTCGGGTTCGGCATGCGTTTGCCAAGAAATAGGCTGGTATGAAGACAATCCCTCTCAACAGTGCTACTACATGAGGAGGCTGCAGTTATCCCCAGCCCAATTGTCACGGTCGTTTTACGGCACCATGCTGGAACCGTAGGCTAGCCTTGGCGCAACTTGAAGTTGGCGTGTAGAAAAGCTATGGAAGCCGTCTATTAAAGCTATCGGAATTCCCTTAGTGGTATTTTTTTTAAGGAAATAGAGACAAACGAACACACGGCTTACCTGTTGCTAAGTGATCAGCGCCGCCCGTGGACTCCCGCAACAAAAGAGAAGTTACAAATACGTTGCCGGCCTTTAAGGCAAGAGTACGCTATTTTCTTGGAGGTCCCTAATTTCGGTCCGGAAATACCGGTGGCGACAATTCATTTCACAAGGAAGCACGTGGCAGGAAATGACGACGAAATCGCACGGTTGCGAACTACCAACCATCAAGGTTATTTCATTGGTGTTGGTCGGTTTGTCGCATCTAAAGATGAGCAAATTTATCAGCAGATATTAATCCGAACAATTCCTCGGAACACACCCCGTGGTAAATACAGTAGAGGATGCAAAAAGGAGCAACATCCCTTCGCATAACAAAGGCGCAAATCAAGAATGATAGATTCCAGACTAGATATGAAAACATTAATTCATTATTGGGCGAACTTGCACTTTATACAGCTGCATAAGGTACGATGTCTGTAAATACTACCGCGCCTTGCTAAGGACGCTAAGCTTTATTGAAACTAACTCGGCTTTACCTTTCAAATGACTGCGGAACTGAACGTCATTCAATATGTCAACTCCAAGAATTCCCAACGATGGTGTCGAACCAGGGAAGTGTTTACGAATTAAGGAGATGCGAGAAAGGGTTTTTTAACGGTTAATGCGCAACTTATGTCTTCTGTGGGTTCAACTGGACGAAATTTAGTCAACCCTTAACCGAGATTTTGCTAAGCAAAGTCTCAACTTTAGAAAAAAATATGTTCCCGCACTCGTCCACGCGGTCCTGCGTGGTATTTGGTCAAGTTGGCTAAACAACAGTTCCAGCGGCGTGCCGTTCCCTCACGTTATTGCATTCAGGGAAAAGGTGTATAAAAATGTTTTTAATGACTGGTTCTTGTTCTAAATGTATGTAGAGGATTATATCGTAATTTTTAAGTAAATATAGACATTCAAAGCTTCCCTACTCTATTTCCATAGTGGTCCGCATTTGCCCATGATTCAAGGTTAGACCACATAATCTTACTATAGGATTTACTGACTTTATGTATATATTTTTCTTCCACTGATGCCACCTTAACCGAGAGCCTTTGATTAAAACTCCACAGTTTTTCTGTCTACGAGGGCTACACTGCAAATTTTTGGAACTGGCTACTTGAAAGCGATAATATGAATAAAATTGTTAAAATTTTGAAGATGGAACCTAAAACTATCTATCGGTTGTTCTTTATCTATACATATAAATAACTTTGAAATATCTGTTTGTAATGTCAAAATTGGAGATTTTTACTATCTATATATAAAAAGGATTTATGAAAATTAGTACGTATTTGCAAAGCCGTTCTCTCCAGTCCATCTGAGGGACTAGTAAAGTTGGAAACGCTTCGAATCATTTCCTTTGTAGGAACAGAACATTATTTGCCAACCTAAACATTCAATACGCAAAATCACGTGAGTCATCGTTAGCTATAGTTGATTCAATAGATGTCTCATTCTATGGCCGTTTCTCCTTTTTTTTAAAGAATTTGAAGCACCGATCTGTCATCAAATGTTAGAAAGTAAATTCAACCCTACCCAAGTTACACCCAAATGCTATTTCCATAAGTTAGAGACTAGATTGGAGCTAGATTGCAACTTAGGTGCGGAGCAGCACGGGTCAATTTATATACATATAAATTTATTCCTTGTCTGACTGCCTGTTTGAGTCGACTTATCTCCGAAATGGCTAAAGCCATTGTAAAGGAATTTGTACTGGTAGAATAAAGTTAAAGGTTCTGTGGGGAAAATATTAAAACATGAAACAAATATGATGCCAGTGCAAGCAACAGACTAGTCTAAAATTATATTCCTTATTATACAACATAATATAAAACTTTTTATAGTGTTTTCAAATTGCTACAGCCTTATACATATTATACACATATATGCTTAAGATGAGCTGACTTCGTGCATGTAAAAATATTGTATCATTAGTACAACATAGGATATTGCTCTTCCAGCAAAATTTAAGACGAGCGGGATGTGAACTGTGAACACGTTAGCTGAAATCTCCAATTTCTTAGTTTTAACTAGATCTGCCATCATTTGCACTTGTTTAAAGTACTCGACATCTGCAAAAATTGAGTTATTTTATTCATATTATTATTATCTCTATTCGATAAGCACATACGTTTAAATAAAATTATAAATAAGAAATAACATTAGTTATTATGTTTAACTGCGAAAATGTATAATTTATTACTATAAAAAACTTTTAAGAAGCCTTTAACAGTGTAGCACAAACCGTTACTATGGTAATAATGATAAAACATGGCCCTGGTTAGGGATACGGTGGCAGAAGCAAAAATTTAACTTAAAGTTTTCTGGCAGTAATAACAACAGGCAATATTATTAACATAATATGATGGCTGACTAGATACTTCTTTTTTGGTTTGAGGTCGTAGCTTCCGTTACTCGTAATTTCTACTACAAATTTGCTAATGCTTTAAGCATACCTAAGTCTCCATGCGCCATAAAATGTAAAATAATCACTAAAGTTTTCCTCCTCTCTTGTATGAAATATTCACTGAACTTTATCAGGATTAGTGGCCGTGCGCTGATTGACGTGAAACGTAGGATATCGCTCTTGTAAACTTGAGAATACTGTAATAAATACGTTATTTAAAAAACGATATATTTATTCATTACTCAAACAAAGTACAAAATATGTTATTAATGGCTTGTCCATTCTCAGGTGAAATAGTAGTTTTTAAATAGGATTTTTATAAATTACGACACTTTGGGCTATTACGTTGTGTTATCACAAAATTCTATTGACATAACATAGAGAGTTAAGATATGAATATAGTTAAAGTTCACTTAATAAACTCAAAACAGCTGAGTCATGACAATAAACATTACTTTTAAAGTTGGTGATATAGCCCTGCAGATCGCCAATATTGTACATAGCAGCCAATTGTTGAACATAATCAGGATCTGAAGAGAAAAACTTAGTACATTTCTTGTTATATCAAATTCAAGCCATTGATTTACAAGTAATTTTAATACCTGTTCAGAATAAATTTGATTGAAAAATGAAAAACAATCGGATAATTTGTCGTATATCGCCATTATTTCATACCAGCAATAATTTTTTGTGTATACTGACTGCGCATTGGGAAGAAATATTTTCTGAAAAGATTAAGCAGACTTACGTCAGGTAGTTATTTCTAATAAAGCCACTAATAAGTTTACACTTATGACAAGAATTAAACTCACTTTTACTATCCTGTTAAAAAACGTGTCTTTAAAGATAAATTCGCGCCCGAAAGACAAAGTACCGATTTTGTTTAAAATAATAGTATTTAGAATTAGAAGCTGCAAATACATGTTTAACAGGATGTTTATGCAAAATATTCCTTGAAATATAAGAAAACTGAAAGTGAACTGTGTCATAAGGTTGTTCACGTGAAACTTTCGAAGCCAGGACGACAGAAAAACTTGTAGAACCGGTACGAATATTAGAAAAATTACTACCATACGGCGTCGAAGAAAAATTCTTGTACCAATACCATAATGTTCATCGACGCTGCTGAGTTCATGGAATAATTTCACGTAAGAATCGTTACTGTACATAGAGATGATGAAGATAGAATATACTACCTCCACCACCTGTAACGTGACATAGGTTTTAGTTAAAATATTTAGCGGCGGATCACCGAGTGTGTCTCGCCAACTTATCGGACGGACAGACACAGCTAAGGCAATCAATACGAGAATGATAACAAAACTGTACATTTTCATAAGAAATTTCGCTTTATAAATATTTCCTTTCGACCATCTTATAGTCTGCATACCGAATAGCGAAACGAAGTAGATGAGAGGTCTTGACGCCTTCACCACTTCGTTATCAGATTTTTTACGAACACCATCATTGTTATTTAATGTTACAGTGAAAACATCACTGCTATTCGAATAAGGTATCACGCGTGAAGATCCTCTATAGCCGTTAAAATAAAACATATCTACTCTTTTACAGTGCTCAGTTGTGGATTAAATGTTGACGGCGCCCTAGGCAAGCACCACACTAGCGCCACCTGCTTTTTGTAAAAACTTCTTTAGTTAGTCTTTTTGTCGAAAAATCTTTTCCGTGCGCCCCTTTATTAAATCGCACCCCTAGGCACGTGCCTAGTTTACCTAAAGGATAATCCGCCACTGACAGAACTGCCGAAAGTATGTATAATGTTATTAACGTATATTTTTATGCAATAACGTAAAATAGCTATAAATTTTAGGTCGGACAAGATCACGTATATTTTATTTATACTTAAATACACTTAATTATTGGTTAGCGTTAGATTTAGTATCATTAACCAAGCGATGAACAATGTTTTTTATTAAACCTTCGGTTTATCGTGATTTAGATATAAATGCGATTTTATATTCATGAATTTGTGTTAAAGCTCCAACGTTGTGGTTTTCTCTTTATTGTTTTAAATGTACAGAACACTGTCGTTAAAATGTTTTATGCGTTTATGTTTTGGAAATTATATATATGATATATATTATTAATTACTAACAACAATTTCTAATTTACAAAGAGAAATATAAATTACCACAGAACTAAACTAATTATAAATCTAATAAGTCTTCTCCAAGTGTTAAGAGCGCTTCATTCCTTCACTGAATAGTTACGCATAACGTTCAGGCAGCAAAGAACCAGCCCTGTTCACCATTTACAAACGTAATCTAATAAGATTGTTGGTCCCTGGGCACATGCACCTAACATCTTAATAGCAAGTTACTTAAATAAGTTAAGCACTTATTTCAGAAGTCTCCGAAGCGCAACACCCTCCCTCCCTGCTCCCTTAACTGAAGATCAGGTAAGAGGCAACCGATGTGTGTACTCAAGCTGCGTCCTAAACAAGGGCTTTGCCTCTGTTTCAAGAGATTAAAGGTTGCCATTGAATATAATACCAACCCAGAAATAAAGTAACCATGCTTCAGTATGCAGTTTACCAACTTGAAATTAGAGAAGAATTCAGCATATTTGGATTTATCATTAGATCCTTTAGCATATCCACTTCTTTTTCCAAACGGTGGTACTGGATGGCATATCAATATTGCTCATAATACGCCAGCTATATCTAATTCAAGATAGCCCAGAAATAAAGTAACCATGCTCCAGTATGCAGCTTACCAACTTGCGAATAGAGAAGAATTCACCATATTACACCATTCACAAAAACTATTTTTGCAGTGGATAGTAGATGTGTATGTGAGAATGTAGGGTTCACATTTACATTTCATTTGACAAAATCAAACAATTCTCAGGTCTAAAGCTTACAACAATTAAACAGATCACTTATAATCTAACATCAACTACAGTAATGTAGGCCGTAGAGTAATTTTACCATCTTCATTCAATGGAAATTCAAGAAATATGTATCAGAATTATGTAGATGCAATATCAATATTATATTTATGGATAAATCCCATATTATTATGATTATACTATATTATGTGTCATTATTTATTATGTATTATATTTATGTTTATACTATGTGCCTGTATATTTATATGTAATACATGTATTATTTATGTATTTTTATATTAATATATGTAGGCATTGATCGCTTTTAGTAATATGATAATTATAGCACATTATTCATTTAATTTGTAGCTATTTATTCTTTTTAAGTCCAATACACAATGTAACCTAAATTTTAATTCTGATCTATTAGTTCATCCAAAGGTTGCCTGGAAGAAATTGCTATTAGTAATAAGGCCACCCTTTTCTCTCCTCTTTTTACTTTCATGGTGTGCAATAAAGGATATTATTTCATTCATTTATTCGAATTGTGCAACATTTTGAGAAACCTTGTTTATTTATAACAATCACTTGCGATCCAAGTACAAAGGCTATTTCTGAAAACTTTATAAGTGTAGTGTGTATATGGGATAATGTGACTACTGTTTACTTTTAATGATATATTTTATAGTTTCAACGCATTGTGGTATTGTTTAACATATCTCTTCAGTCTTTTACTACACATCAACTCATAGGGTATCAATAAATATTTATAATTGACACTATATGTAATTATGAAAATATATGAAAATAAGACGATATTTTTTTTACTATTTAAATTTATTGATTTTGAATTTATATTGAGCTTCTTACCTGCTTCTTCTCATGAGAGCTCTACTCCTCAAAGAGGCTTTTTTTCTAAAGGAATGTTTTATTTCCATGTAATTTCAGGCATTTTTTTTATTTTCATTTAATATAAAGTTTTGAAGTATCTAAACAATGTTTTAATATTTTGTGGAAATAAAGCAATTGAATTTTGAATTTGGGTTTTTTATTACAATTATCGAACTATGCAAGTCGAAGTCTATTCAGGATATCATTTATGTTATTAAATATATATTAAAGGTATATTTTATTTTAATGAATTTTTCGACATATGTCGAAATATGTCGAAAAATTCATTAATATAAAATATATCTTCTTTTTTTCATTTTAGTTTCATATTTTTTTTTTTTCATCTCATCACAACTATGTAAATTACATACCTAAAGCATGACTGCGTTTCAGTCCCATGACATATAGATTACATTTACACAATTTGTTTGAAAAATAGACAAATTAGCATTAATCTTGGTATTGAATCTGTAATTATAGTCTTCTAGAGTCTTTACTGGGCGATCACTAGTTACATTTATTCTTCAACCAGCCTCTATAATTAAATAACATTAAATCTTCAGAGTTACTGGTATTACCTGAGCTATATTTAAATTATAACCACCGGTAATTAATGGATATCGTCAGGGGTAATATTTCTGACGAAGTAATGGAAGGTGATTAGGAATGATAGTGTGGGCTATCGTTACTTTATTATTTATAGTAATTAAAGAGTACATGTACCTCTATTTGTAGTTCATTCAACATCAAAAATCTAATCTAATTACTAATGATTTTTCTAGGAAGGTATAAAATGATTTAAATAAAGATATAGATGCTTACATACATTAAGAATTTATAAAAAAAGTATAATATACAATCACCTAAATTTTGTTGTACTTTATAAGTGACTTCTTCTTTTACAGCAAAATAAATAACTTTTTTAGTTTTATAAATAAATGGGTATTTAAAAAAAATATTTTACGTAATAAAGCACATTATTTATCAACAACAACAAATTTATATGGGAATTTAAGTTTATAAACTGACAACAAGTAATAGAACATTTGTTATAGCGAACTATTATTTTATATATTTACCTAATATTTTTAAAGCTTATGTGATGATCAATATAATAATTCTAACTAATATTATAATAATTATAACAATAATACTGATGATAGGTTACCACTCTTGATGATTTTGATCAACCTTTTTAATTTAGGCTTTAATAGTACATTTTAACATTTTTACGAATTATATTTTTTTTAAAATCATGCATTTCAAGTGACAACGTGATTGACACCAAATGACTGAAACGACTCTACAGGCTAACAGTTGGCCGGTATATTTTGACATAGAAAGAAAAGAATGGAATCTATTTATATTTTATATGTACATATGAAATATAAATAGACTAAGTTAGTTTTGTAAGTTGTAACATTAATATTATCTATATACTTTTCTTTATTAGTGTTGCAAAGCTATGTTCCTGATTTTTCTTATAATTAGTAATAATATTAAATGGTGATACGATTAATAGGTCTTGCACTATTTCTTAGATAGCAGAGTGAAGTTTACATTACCATACGATTTTTATTGCGTTTTTCGGCCTTCTTGTCTGTTAAGGCATCAAGCCCTTAGAAAATGTCAACGTAAACTAAAACTGATGACAAACAATCTAAACGTTATCGAAGAAAAATTTCAACCACGTATTGTCTGACTTGGTTGAGAACATAGAATATAGCAATGATAGAGTTCCCACCCAAAGTACTACCATAAGTAAGGTTAATATACACCATCTTATTATTTTCGCCTTAAAAATTGATCAAATCACACAAAGCACATTTGAAATAGTGCATATACGCGTCTAAATGGTTCTCACTGCCCTGATCTATCCTAAATAAATATGGAGGAATTGTAACCCTAACAGATAGATAAAAATACGTACAACCCCAAATGTTGACTCTTCTATCACCAACCCCTATTTTTAGTAGTCATAATAGTTTGATATTTTTAGCCCTGGTCGATAACTTATCAATTATCATTTGATAAGTTTATAAATTTCAATATCCCATAATTCACATGGCAATAAAACGGTTACCGATTTCAGGGTAAGGACATAGATTTCAAGCAGTTCCTGGTGAATATAAACTCGGGTTATAGCGGTTAACACTCAATATTATACTCTTTTGTGATTATAAACTCAATTTTTTAATTAAAAAACATAAATAAGTGGGTTTCATTTTCAAACATCTATATGGTAGACATGTGGTTCAATATATACATATATAGGCACACATAATACTTAGAACTTTACTCTTTTTAAATTAATTTGATAAATATATTATAATCAACAACAAGTGACGAAAATTATTTCTTGCTTATTAATTAACAAAACTCTGAGGATGGTATTCAAAGTTCTCAAGTAATCTCACTATATTAAATTGTAATATAATAATTCTTTAATATGGTGGCCTTATCCTTATTACATGCATTCCATGTTATATTCAGTGTTTACATAGACTGTAACCATATTATAAAATTGTAATGCATTGTATTAAGACACAGTCGTAATTTTATTTTTCTTTTTGTCATAATATTTTTATGACTTTCATATTATAAATGATTCGAATAAAATGCATAACAATTTGTTTTAATACAACTGTGGTCCCAACATATATCTTAAGTCTAGACCAAAACGTAAAAAGTAATAGCTTTATAAATCTTTTAAAATTTTGTACTCTCGCATCACGTACTTACATTTTGTACGTCAAATCTGAAACCACAAGTTGTATGGAATAACAACCTGCTTATTTCCGTCAGATTGTGTAACAGTTTCATATTTTGTTGGAGATTTTATTGGTATCGTGGGAAATAACAACAGTATATGTTTTATTTTCCCGGACAATGGTCGTAAATGTCCGAGCTATATTTTACATTGTTTGTGTACGTCATAACAGTATCGCATCAGCCTTGATATTTGTGAATATAAACCAACGATCGCTTGAGCATGAACAATATAAAACCCTGTATATAGCATGAAACTATCTATTGGTTATTCTTTATCTATACATATAAATAAGATTGAAATGTCTGTTTTGTAATGTCCAAATTAGAGCTTTTTACCATCCATATATTAAAAGAATGTATGAAAATTAATACTAGTACTAAACGAGATGTGTCGGCCGCAGGAAGAAACCTCAGCTTCGGAATATTAGGGTGGACGAGGATCGCGAAAGCCTTGTGAGATACTTATAAAAAACTGATTGCCAACCTTTGCTAATCGGAGGGGACCTGAAGGAGAAGAATGTGTTTGCAAAGTCGTTCTATTCAGTCTATGTGGTTTCTTCTTTTTTAAATGAAAGAATTTCTTCTCTCATTGATTCGAATTCGAAGTCTGTGAACACTTGCTGGACAGAGCTGTTTCATTTGTAATATATTCCAGTTAAATCGGTTAAGATACAGGCTAGCTAGATTTCAACATACATGAGGAGCAACACGGGTCAACTTATATACATATACAAGTAACATAATAATGCCTAACATCATTTTTTTTGTTTGTCTGTCTGTTTGTTTGGGTCGGCTAATATCCAATGATATTAGCCGACCCAAACAGACAGACATAATGCCATTTTAAAGCAATTTGGACTGGTCGATAGTTAGAAGAAATGCGGATGCAAGCGCAAAAGGTTAGTCAAAAATTATACTCCTTATGTTACTACATAATATATGCGTTTTTTTAACGTCTTAAATTACTACAACCATATACATATTACACACATCTGTACTTAAGATGAGCTGACTTCGAGCACGTAAAGATATTGTATCCTTGGTACAACATAGGATATTGCTCTTCCAGCAAAATTTAAGGCGAGCGGGATGTGAACTGTGAACACGTTAGCTGAAATCTCCATTTTCTTAGTTTTAACTAGATCTGCAATTATTTGCACTTGTTTAAGGTATTCGATATCTGCAAAAATGTATTAATTTTATTAATATTATTATTTCTAATCAAAAAGCATATATTTATAAATAAAAGAGAAAGAACTATAGTTATTGTGTTTAGCTGCACAATTGTAAATTTAATACTACAAAAAAAATATTTTTAGAAGTATATGGCAGTGTAGTACAGACCGTTAGTATGGTAATAATATTAAAACTTGGTCCGATTCCGTAATCGAATCGAAAAAATATTGCTGCCACCGTATAGGGATACGGTGGCAGCAATATTTTATATGAATGTTAATTGATATCATTAAAATCATTGCAACAGGCAACATTATTAACGTAACATGGTTGACATAATGGCTGACTAGGTACATATTTTGAGCTGAGGTAGTGGCGTCCATTGCTAGTAATTTCTACTACAAATTTGCTAATGTTTTAAACATACCTTAGTCTCCATGCGCCATAAAATGTAAAATAATAATTAAAGTTTTCCTGCTCTCCTGTATGAAATATTCACTGAACTTTGTCAGGATCAGTGGCCGTGCGCTGATTGATGTGAAACGTAGGATATCGCTTTTATAAACTTGAGAGTACTGTAAAAGATATACTATTAATAACGATATATTTATTCACTACCGAAACAAAGTACAAAATATGTTGATAATGACTTATCCATTTTGACGTAAAATTATTATAATTAAGTCACTTTTGGCTATTAGGTTGTGATAACAGATTCTATTGAAGAACATAGAGAGTTAAGATAGGAATATAGTTAAGGCTCACTTAATAAACTCAAAACAGCTCAGACATGACAATAAGCATTACTTTTAAAGTTGTTGATATAGCCCTGCAAATCACCAATATACACAGCAGCCAATTGTTGAACATAATCAAGATTTTGACATGAAACTTAGTATATTTCTTGTTATATCAAGTTCAGAATAAATTTCATTAAAAAATGAAAAACTGTCGGATAATTTTTGGTATATTGCCATTGTTTCATACCAGCAATAGTTTTTTATATAAACTGATTGCGCATTTGGTTGAAATATATTTTGAAAATATTAAGCAGACTAACATTAGGTAGTTATTTTTAAATAAAGCCTCTAATAAGTTTACAGTTATGAAGACAATTGAACTCACTTTTACTATCTTGTTAAAAAAAGTGTCTTTAAAGATACATTTGCGCCCGAGAGATAGACTCAAAAGCTGCAAGTACATATTTAACAGGATGTTGATGCAAAATATTCCTTGAAATATAAAAAAAACTGAAAGTGAACTGTGTCATGAGGTTGTTCACTTGAAACTTTCGAAGCTAAGACGATAGAAAAACTTGTGAAATTGGTACGAATATTAGAAAAATTAGTACCATACGGCGTCAAAGAAAAATGTTTGTACCAATACCATAATGTTCATCGACGCTGCTGAGTTTATATAAAATATCACAAGTTTATAAGAATCGTTACTGTACATAGAGATGATAAAGAAGACTTGTAACGTGACATAGGTTTTAGTTAAAATATTTAACGCCGGATAACTGAGTGTGTCTCGCCAACTTATCGGACGGACAGACACAGCTGAGGCAATCAATACGAGAATGATAACCAAACCGTACATTTTGATAAGAAATTTTGCTATATAATTACTTTCTGTTGACCATCTTATAGTCTGCATTCCGAACAGCGAAACGAAGTAGATGAGAGGCCTTGACGCCTTCACAACTTCATTATCAGATTTTTACGAACGCCATCATTGTTATTCAATGTTACAGTGAAAACACCACTGCTGTTAGAATAAAATATCACGCGCGAAGACCCTCTGTAGTCGTTAAAATAAATCATGCATTTTAATTGAATAACGTATAATCGCTATAAATTT
>JAOCPS010270402.1:0-13293 GCA_025505425.1 Graphium colonna | reverse complement strand
CTGCCGCATGTAGACCCCCGCAACACCAGAGGTGTTACAAGAGCGTTGGCGGCCTATAAGATAGGAGTAGGCTCTTTGCTTGTAGGTCCCGATGTTGGTCTCGAAATACCGTGACGCGCGTGGCAGAAAATGTCATCAAAATGGTACAGTCGTTCACAGCCAACAATCAAGGTGTTGACGATGGTACTTGGTGGTATGTCGCGTTACACGGTGAACACTACCCGTGGTACATCGGACAAAAAATGCTACAATCCTTGCGTTGAAACATGCACCGTCTATGATGAGCTTGATGCTCTGATATGCAAAGAAGCCAGTCAGCTTTACCGAAACCTGAGAAGTTTTGCGACTGGATAGCTTATCCTGTCGATTCTGTCGCCCATAGACATACGCAACATCCGGAGAATCGTGAGTGCGTTGTTAACCTGGGAAATCTGATAGAATATATAATATAATGTATTCTATCCAATTTCCCAATATATAATATAATAGGTTTATTGGATAGGGTGGGGTTGGGGTTAAGGATTTGGAGGGGAAAAGAAAAAGAAAAGCTAAAAAAAAGTTATGCTGAGTTTAAAGGTAATGGTACTACCTCGGGCAAGCCTTAGCCGTAGAAGTACTGTAAAAGCTGTGAATAGGTATTATGCTCTACCGCCTTGAAAGCTCTGAAGTGTATCCTCAGTACAATAGCGGGAATTCCTCCAAGCCCATTCACCTTATGGACATCAAGGGAGAAAAGCGCTATAAGAACTGAACTCAGGGTAAAGCCTATTTCTGGGATCGAGTATTCACACGGCGAGATGCTCGGTGGTGTGCTTCCCATATAGTCCAAAGTCAAGTTATATAAAATAGAACCATAGTCGTTTGATTTCTCATGCGAGGCGCTGAAATTTTTGGATCAGACGAAAAAAAGAAAATTATGTAAAATATCTTCGTTTGTCGCCGACCAACTTAACTTCCTGGCATGAAGTTCTCTAAATTTGTGAAAGTCTTTGTTCCCTTCTATTGCTTCTTCTGACAGTTTACCAATAGGTATGAGACCGAAATACTAAATGATGTCCGCCCCATGCACCAAAACCTTGTTGACACTGGAAGGCATGTAATACCAGGGATACAATTTAACATACAGCCCTGCTGTATCTTTGCAAAATGAATTTAGATAGATCTACACGTTCGCAGATGCCGTAATCTAAAGTATTTCGTGGAGTCTTTCTATCAAATCTTTATGCAGCAGTGATACAAGCTGCAGCATCTGCATCTCTAAAGGATCTTCCGGTTGTGTTACCATCGTTTGTAGCCGCACTGCTTTTTGAATGATTGCCGCATTGCGGACTTTCGTGAAATATTTTTTTCCTTATCTTCACCCCTAGCACTCCACTTTTTGGACTTCAAGCTGTAACCTGTAAGAAAAGTTAAACAGATGTTATATAAACACAAATACAAACGCAAATTAATATCAAAATACATCTAATACAGGTGGTAGAGCATAACATCTTTTCACAGCTTTTGCTGCACATTTACGGCCACGCTCGTCCGGGAAGTACCACCGTCCTTTATAAAGTCAGCATAAAATAAAGTATGCATGACTTGGGAATGTCTACCCTTTTCTTTTCCCACTCCTATCCCCTCCAAATCCTTACTCCCGATCCATCCTATCCAATAAACCTATCGTATCCTATTTCCCAGGTTGACAACGCACTCGCAACTCTCCTCATATTGCATGTGTCCATGGGCGACGGGATCACTTACCATCAGGTGATCCGTCTGCTCCTTTGTCTTCCTTTCCATTAAAAAAAGAAAACATATCCAACGAAAATTAATTTAAAATAAAGTTATATTTACCAATATGAAGTTAACACTGCATTCATCTGATCTTTACGTATAGAGATGAGGATTTTTAGTGGTACAATTTTTCATTATTACCCTTTTCTATCGAATAACTCTAGATTATTCATCTCTGATGGCTTAGCCTTGCAGATACCGATGACGATGTTTCTGTTATTTTCCCATGTTTCATTGTCATTGATAACTGATGCTTTACGTCAACTTTTTTGAATTTTGTTGGCTCAAGTGTTTCTATTTCACCTCTTATACGTGTTCTTATAGCTGCCGCTGTTGGTTTTGTTTGTTTAGTAAATTTAAAAGAAATAGGACGACAATAAAACGGTGAGGATGGTTGGTCATTTTCCCAAACAAATTTTCATCAGATTTCTGCAGCCTTTTTGGAACTAGACTAGCCATAAAAATACTAGAGTCATCAAATTCTTCATCAAACTACTGTTTGTAGTGTGTCTCTAAGATTGATGTATTGCCACTTCGATAGTTTTAGGGAAACAGATAATGCCAATACATTATCGGGTGAATACATGTTAGTTTTTTTACCATCATTCAGGCACTCTTTGACTTTATATAGGTCTTCTGGGCGATTTAGTAAATGGTTCATTATTTTTGCAACCTCTTCATTCCCAACACTTTTCAATTGATTTATTGTAACACTGATCACTTCGTCTGGGGATAATGAAAGCGACTTACTTAAGATATCAACTCATCTTAGTTTTTGTTTGGAACCTAGTTTTTAAAAAGTTTCCTTGGAGAAAAAGTTGATGTCGAAGCTTCTGATATAGATGCTAGATTTTCGATGTTCTCCTAATCTTAAATGCCAGGCTCTTAACATTCGTTGTTTATAACTACAGGAATGATTCCTTCTGGCCAGTTTATCGAAGTTTCTAAACAATCCCTATTTCTTCTCGAAATTTGTAGGAATGCGCGACTACATTTTTGCCATCTAGCACTCACGTTAGAACAAAATCTCCTACAAAATTTTCTAAGCGATTCTTCGTTTTCAACTGTCACTTGCACTTTATTTTCCAGGAATTGGTAAAGTTTTAAACTTTCTGACAATGAACCAACTTGTTTTCTTAAGATTATAAGTAGGTCCGACTTATTGACTATGTTCTCCAGTATAATATTAAAACAAACTTGTAGAATGTAAATGAACAAGAATATTAAATATCGAGATGTCACTAGTACCGATTTAGTTACTTTTTCCGAACTACCCTCATTAAGTAATGATTCGGTATTAAAATTGTCCTCAATGCAATCTGCTGAATACGTGATTACTGGAAGAATTGCGATAAGTACTAGGTATTTATTGTTAAATAAATAACAGTCAATTAGAGAAATGATAAAAGTGATTATTTATAACTTAACTAAACAATTAGTTAAATTATAATAGGTAATTTAACTAACATATATAACAATTGCGTTATAATAAGTACGTACATTGCTTTCACTATAAATTCTTAGTAAATAGTGTACTCTACAACCTTTAATCGGTTTTGGCGATATTTTTAATTTTTGTGTGGCGAATATTTTGGAAAAAAAAATCCTTGACGCGACTTATGGGTAGTCGGATTTAGTAGAAATCGTCACGTAACGAAATGCCGTGTGTGTATATCGACTCTATTACAAGCAAATAAGCACGGAGCCGACTGCGCAACTTTCTTTCTCTGTCCCTATCTCTTTTTATCATATAAACTCAAGATGAAAACTTGGGATAGAAAGATTGTTCTTTAGTGCTAGAAATAAAGACAATCTTTCTATCCCGAGTTTTCGTTTACAAAGACGAATAAATCATTTATGGGTCACGGTATACGCATGTATAATAAAATCCCACCATATATACTAAACCTACCATTAGACCAATTTAAGTGCAGATTCTGCGTAAGGCTTATATACCTTCGCACAATACTTTGCCGATTTCTATGCGTGGAATTAATGCTGTTGACACTTACGTAGGTCATATGAGATAATTGTAATACAGATAATTGTAAACCAACGTTATTTTAAAAGAGCCACTGCAGAGATTCTCGCCCGCTCTTCTCAGCAGTATCTGCCTTCCGAGCTGGCGGTAGCTTCATCACGAACCTTGATATCATGCTAATGTAAAATTTTGCCGTTTCATAAGAACGCTTAAGCTTCTATGTGAAAAAAGATATTTTGAATTTTTGTAGACGGTTGTACAGATACTTGTGAATTTCTTGAAAACGTATTTATTATTTGTGTTAGATAGGTAATACGTGAGTATTTTGAAAGAGTTGAGGGAAAAACGCAAGGAACTTCAAAATTCTGGACTCTCCCTCTCGGAATCTGACGAGGTCCCTAAACTGTTCAATCTTTAATTAAGTATTTGTATATATTAAGTAATATTTTTTATGTGTTAAATAGTCAGCATACCGTTTAATCCTTTATGCTTTGTTGTTACATTTTTAATTTATCACTAGCTGTTAAATCTGTAAAGTATTTTTTTTGTTATGCATTTTGGCTTATCCTTTTGTTTCTAAATTCGTGTTGTTAGATATCCCTAAGGCGTACTTGTAATTTGTATACCACCTTTAAATGCAAATCATTACGTATAAAAATGTGTAATATTAATATTTTATGTATTGTGCAATGACTTTGCTATTGGTGTAACATTATCAATAAATAAAAATATATATTTTTTTTTGGAAAGGAAGACAAACAAACGCTTGGTTCACCTGATAGTGAGCGATCCCGTCGCCCATAGACAAATACAATATTCGGATAGTTGAGAGTGCGTTGTCAACCTGGGAGATTAGATAGGTTTGTTGAATATGATGGGGATTAAGGATTTGGAGGGGATATGAATAGGAAAAGAAAGGCGTAGACATGGCCATCCGGCATCCCCAAAAGTCATGCACACTTTCTTTTATAACGACTTTATAAAAGGCCGTGGTACTACCCAAGGCGCGCGCGGACGAAGTGCAGCGAAACCTGTGATAAGTTGTCATGCTCTACCACCTCTTGTTAATCAATAAAATATACTTTGATTTTTGCCTTTGTAATGTAATAAAGGATGTAATTCCAGGTTGTGGGGCGGTAGGTGGGTGGGCGCGATGATTGGGGGCGCGCGGCTGGTGCGCCGCGGATGAGCCGGCTGCTCTGCTGCCTGCGCGCGCGCCGCCAAGACATGGGCGCCGCGCTTTCTCAGCCGCAGGTACCCCACGTACACACAGACGCATAGACAACGACCGAACCGATAAATATGCAACGAATTATCACGCCAATATACGACAACGACCAACAGCATCTCACCATCACCAACAATACCAACAAAAGTAGTAGTTTACACTTTTACCGACTTCTTCTTCTTATGGTACCATCTCCTATTTCCGGAGATCGGCAATCATCATAGCTATCTTGACTTTGGAGACGGCTGCACAGAACAGGGATCTTGTGCTCATCTTGAACCACGTCCATGAGATACGTCTTCGCCTAGGCTTTCTGTTGCCCTGAATTTACCCTGGATAATGAGCTGAAGGAATTCATACTTGGTTATGTGCATTATGTGACTAAAATACTGCAACTTTCTGGTCTTGACATTAGTCTTCAGTCTTTGGGTATTATTCCGCTGTTGTATATTTCATTAAGGAGATAATGATATATGATAATGGATAAATTTTCCTCTTTTCAGCTTTAAAAAGTAGTTTTACTACTCTTTGCAGATTTTATTGCATGCAGTCTCGTCTTTCGTAATTTCGGGTCCAGTGTTCCCAGGATTATTGAAGTTATTTTGACTTGGAAAGTCGCTAAATAATATTTCTTGAATAGACATAGCAATTTGATCATCGTCGCCTATCAGAGTCCACGAAGTGTTTCGACGTTTCATTCCTAACACTTTATGTATTTTCTTAAACATGTTGAAGTGATCATGTTTTTTTCTGTAGCTTTTCTGTTTCTTGGCGCTCATTGTTTATCAATTTATCTTTGGCTTCTACACATTTACGTCTTATCTCCTTATGCAATTCCCGGCACTTCTCCTTACATCTTTAACCTTCATCTCTCGTCTTTCTGTCATAAGTTGGAGAATATCATCAGTGACCCAATCCTTGTTGTTTACCAGATCTAATGGCGTTAATATCTCTGATGCGGTATTAACCAAGACAGATTTCAGGTTACCCCAAGTTCTTTCGGGGTCCTCTAAGAGGACACTCTCTTGTCGTTGGAGCTCATGCACGCGATTATTAGGCCTTGCTTGCAGTTTTCGTCTCGTATCTAAGTCCCTTAATCTTGTGACGTCTATTTTAGGTTTTTTGGTAGCGATAGCTTTTTCATCTTAATTGATATATCTGCCACTACAGGATTATGGTCAGAGCTGATGTCCGCCCCTGGATAAGTTTTAGTAGACTTATAACTGTTTCGACCACGTGTATAAGTGACGAGGTGGTAATTTGAAAAAAACAATTATGACAGCAAATTGTTGCTCTTGGCAGAATTGGATCAAGCAATCGCCACGGTCATTTCTTACCCCGATACCAAAATTATCAACTGTTCCTTCTACCATTCCTTCTCTAATTAAATTAAAATCTCCCATTACGATGTGCACTCGTGGGTTTTTAATTTCTGTACCACTTTTATGATGTCTTCATAGAATGGGTCAATATTGTCATCGTTGGTTCTTCTATTCGTAGGGACATACACTTGCACGATATTGGTGCTAATTGGTTTTGTTCTGAGTTGCAGTAAAATGACACGATGTGATATGGCTATAAAGTTTAAAATAGGGGTTCCGACATTTTTCTGATGATTTTAGTAACTCCATTCCTATGGTATTTCTCATCGTTCCCACTGTAGTATGTGAGGGTATCTTCTGTTGTTTCCATTCCAGTGCCCTTTAATCTTGACTCACTAATCCCTAGAACGTCGATATTCAGTCTTTGCATTTTTTGTTCCACATTCTTATATTTTTCATATGTATATATACTCCTTACGTTCCACGTCGGAATCTTTATGGCTCTCCGGGGGATTCTTAGCACCCTCTGACCATTTACGGTCTGCCGTGTGCATTTGTGGTCTGTCTGAGGGCCGTGGTTTTATTTGTCATAGCCATAATGATTTTTCCTGGGAATCATAATGTGGTGGTTTTCCCTTTGCCTTCCACATCGCTCTTTGCGGCACGTAGCGACAATAATAGCTAACGATTGTACCGATCTTCTCGATCTCCACTCACCAGCTTACTCCCTGCTTCCCGGTAAGGAATGTACTGGTGTGTCACTGACGATATTAAAAGGGAGCACTCGGTTATTGATTGTCTTCATATTTATGCAGTAAAATTAGGGATATTTTTGATAAAGGGATAATGCCCCAAAATGGTAACAATAATTCTCATTTATGAAAGACAAAATTATGTAGTATTAGACATTACACTTCATGGATTTATGTTTTGAACAGGGAATTTAATTGAAAGTTTAAAAGCATTAATTTCACTTTACCTACATGACGTTTACACAATCGGCCATAGAGATGTGTAGAACACAATAGAAACTATTTTTGATGAATCAATTATACCATTTTATTAAATATCTTCGAAACCAGGGTTTTCTTTGCTAAAATGATTTCTGTAGGAGTTAATATAATGGGACCATTCTCTAAAAAAATATTTGATCTTGATGGAACTTGGTATGCTAAGTAAAAATGGGCATTGTCCTTTCTGATGAATGAATGAAGCGTGGATCCGATGGCAGCAGTGGTGAGTGGCGTATTTTATTTATCCAAAGAAGCGCAGAATGGCGGTCGCCCGCGCCTCGTCCGTTTAGATGCCCATGCGTTCCGTAATTAATTATCTGAATGTATGAAAGATGTTATGCTCTATTTACTTATAGGAGGGCGATGCGTGCGACGGCGCCGCTGAGCCTGTCGCGCCTCCCACCATGGCGGACGTCATAAGGTGAGTGCCTACATTCTTCTGTCAACATCATATGTATCGCTTTTAGATCGTCATTTTACTGTCACAAACTTTTCTTTTCTTCCTCTTAGCCTTATCACCAAATTATTTGCGGTCGGCTTCTGATCCAGCCAAATGTTACCTGGACATTCGTTTTTACACAGAGCAACTGGCATCTGAGCTCCACAACTGAAAGGGATAAACTGAATTCGAAGGATGGATTAGTGTCAAGATATTTGAAGGCACTGACATCCTATAACGATTGTCATAGGTGTTCTTTACATGCGAAACTGATTTTTACATGCTCATAAGATGTACGGATTATCTTGCTTTTCAGACATTCGGGTGATTGACCCGGAATGTCCTAAGCCAACCAAGAAAGAACAATACAAAGCCATTGTCCTTTTCTGGTATGTAAAGCAAGGGCCTTTACCAATAGGGCACGGAGTTGGTTATTCGGTTATTATCGGATTTTATTATGGAAAGGTAGACAAATGAGCAGACGGTTCACCTGAGGTTAAGCGATCCCGTAGTATAGGCCATAGACACATGCAACATCCGGAGAGTTGTGTGTGCATTGTCAACTTGGGAAATTGGATAGAATAGGTTTATTGGTAGGGATGGGTCGGGATTCAGGATTTTGAGGGAAAAGGAGTGGGAAAAGAGAAGGCCATCCGGCATCCCCAAAAGTCATGTATGCTTTATTTTATGCCGACGTTATCAAGTTAACTGTCAACAACAAACAATTACAATAATTTTCTATGGAAAATAGCGAAACTGATTTCAGCTTTGGGGGGAGGGATACGGATTAATCGTAGGTATCAGCTGTAGTTCTCCATACATTATAGGACACATTTTGAATAGTCTCCGCGCAATTTCCGCCACTACGTCATGTGGACGTCTCGTCAATGCGGGCCATTACGTTAAAGTGAAGAAATGGCACGGAACTCTTTGAATACGGATAGAATTGGCCTTCGAGTTGTATATATACTGAAGCGTCTGTCTGTCTGGCAGAGAGAGGAAGAAGAAGGCGGGCGGCGCTGCGCTGGGCACGCTGCGAAGGCGCCTCGTGGCCGCCGCTAGGAGGCCGAGGGACTCCAGGCCTGATAGGGGTGAGTCAATTGTCAACCAACTAATTTTGTGTTCCACAGGCGAAGCAGTATGGTTGGTGGAGTCACTTTCAATATGTGAGGATACCAATGAGTAAAAAAAAAATGAGTTACTTTCATAGCATCTTGTCGTATGGTATTCTACTATGGGGTAACGCAGCATACATAAATACTATCTTTGTAGTACAATAAAGAGCGATTCGAGCAATATACGACATTCGCAACACACCCTGCGGGAATTTTTTAGAGCAATTGACATCCTCACGGTTGCTTTTCGATATATTTATTGTAATATTTTATTTGTTCGGAAAAATATTCGTGGTTATTTAGGAAATAGTGGCCGACATCAATTTAATACAAGAAATAAGGACCAACTGATAATTCCTAGCTTTCGTTTACAAAAGACAACGAAATCGTTCATGGAGCTAGGGGTACGCATATATAATAAAATTCCTATCCAAATCAAAGGCTTTTTAAAAATCGAAATATGCAGCATTACCTTATCCTTAATAGCAGTCATCAATTACACTTGTAATTGTAAAGAAAATTATGATGATAAACTTGTTTCTTTAAAATAATAGAGAAGTATTCTCAGATCATTCTAATAAATTTCACACAGAGTGTATTCTTTAACATTTTTACTAGTCCAATATTTGTACAATTTTTAAAGCAGCCAACAGCCTTAAATATGTACAAATGGACATCTGGAAACTAAGCCAAGCGTACTTTATTTTATGCTGACTGATAATGTAGATTTTTTTATGACTAAATTTTAAAACTAAATTTTTGTTTGCAGGCTGCGAACACGCCCGCTTCATCCGCTCCGTGGTGTCGAGCTGGCGCCTCGCCGAGGTGTTCGTCCTGTGCGAGCAGCTGGAGGCCTTGGCTGCCCTGCGGGACCTGGTGACGCAGGCCGAGCTGGCCAGGGAGCCCGCGCAGGCCCTGCACAAGGACCTGGCTGACGCCTACAGGGACGGGTGAGTCTGTCTCTCTCTCTGTCTGCGTCTGTCTGTTTGCTGACAACCCACATCCGGAACAGCATTCCCACATGAGAACAGCTAAAGTCTTTGATATGGTATTCAGGGGGTCCGACGACTCGTATCGGGCGTACTGCCGATGAGTCGTGCCGAGTATCTACACGTCAATTATTTATTGGAAAGGATAATGTCCAAACCTAGTACCAAGAATTCTCTTGCATCAAGATCAAAATGATATAGTAATTTTTTTTAAACTTGGCTTTATGGATTTGATTTTAAGCGTGGAATTATATAAGATATAAAGAATATAAGATAATAAGAAAGTAATAAAAGTTTAAATTTCGCTTTACCTAGATGACGTTTGCGCAATCTGTCATAGCGATGTAGAATGCAATAGAGGCTATTTTCTATAATAAATTTTTCGAATTCATTATATATCTCCGAAACCCGGGAGCGTGTTATATTAATTACTACATAAGTTATTTTTTTACTAAAAGTCTCGAGTCTATCTCAAGTCTCGAAAAAAACATATTTGAACTTGATACAACTTGGTACTGTTTGCCATATAAAACGAGCATTGTCCTTTGGTCGAAAATTATGGCCCTAATTTCATTACATAAATGTGATGATAATCGAGTGCTGAGTGCTTTCAATTAATATTGTTAGTATTTTATCAGTAAGTTTTAATTTGTTTAAAACTACAATAGGACTGATTTAAAAATAATCAAACAATCCAACTATACGTGGGATGGTGTCGAGAACGCTGGCTGCACTTGCTGAATGATTATTAACGAAATGATTAAAAATAAAAGATTAATATTTGAAAGCCATGTTGTTGTCAGTTGTAATATTAATTGATTAATGTAGGTCATTATTTTTATTTCATAAGTAAAATTGTTTAAGATTCTGTTTCTTTGCAGGTGGTGGTGTGACGTGGAGTTAGTGGGTGCCGGTTGGTCGGTGGCGGCTCATCGGGCGATACTAGCTGCGAGGTGTTCCTACTTCAGAGAATTGTTACAGAGATATCCCAAGTAAGTGGAAATAATAATGGAACTAGGGTAGCAGTGCACGGGCAAGTAAAGTAACAGCCTTTTTTTCATATTGTCCCACTGCTGGGCCAAGGCACCCTCTAGACAGAGGGTATAGGGCATAGTCCACCACGCGGCCCAAGTGCGGATTGGTGGACTTCACATATCTCAGAAATATTAATTCTATGATATGAAGGTTTCCTCACAATGTTTTCCTTCACCGCAGAGCACATGGTAAGTCAGCACTTACAATTGCAATTAGTAAATTGACAATTTCTTTGGTGCTCTGGGAGTCGAACTCAGGTTCGCCTCTCGTAAACAGAATTGAAAGCAAGCGCCCGGACACTGAGCTACCACTGGTGCTTGTTTTAAACTCTGTTTACTTGATACAAACAAAGTAGGAATTTCGGTGCAAGTATTAATGTATTTGTTAATTTAGCAAAACCAATTATAAGTGTCGATTTACCATTTGCTTTGTGGTGGTGAATAAGTTTATTTTCTTTTGTTCACAGAAAATTACAAAAACCAACTTCAAACGCCTTAAAAGTGAACCTTCGAAATTTATCTCATCTGTGATATTGGTTTTAAAAACAAAGTACTTACAAGTCTGATTTCTCTAAAAATTCTAGACAGCTAAAAGGAGTTTTTAAAATCGGTTCATAAAATATATTCATTCATTATATTCAATGGTTCATAAAATATGAAAACATTTGAGTTGAGGACCCTCTTCCTTATTTCAAGTTAGTTGAAACAGCACAAGGAGATCTGTATATCTAAGAAACGATATTTCTGAAATATGTGAAGTCTGCCAATCCGCAGAGTGGCATTATATCCCATACAGTCTATCTAGAAGAGGCCGAGGCGAGCATGGGACACTTTGAAAATATAAAATAGGCTGACAGTTTAGTCTATTTTATTATTATGTGATTTAATAAGGTTTTGTGGCAGCAAATAGTAATGCATATAAATTCGCAGCGCATGCCGAGTGCCGCTGGAGGGCGTGGGGGCGTCGCTGTGCAAGGAGGAGTTGGAGGGCGTGGTGCGCGCGCTCTACGGAGGCCACGCCCACGCCCACGCACCCCCCTGCGACCGCTGCTGCAGTCAGTATACGCACACAGACAGACATTTTTTATTAAAAAATAAAACGCTTTTCTTATTGTAGGACCAAAGTCTTGTGATACAAGGGCGTTTTCCATACATAGATTCCACAAACACAAACACCCAGATCCGAAACAGCCATTTGTAGGTCGTACAAATATTCGATCCGTGTGGGAATCGAACCCACGACCTATATGCAGACAGACAGACAGATCCCAACATATTTACACCAACTATACCTCCACACATATCAAGAACTCCTTAGACTTTTGTTACATCATGTCAATTGTTTTAAATATCCTGATTACTAATTTATGGATACACTTAAATTTTTGGATACACCATATCATTCTGGGTTCTGGTGGTGGACTTCCACCTGAATGCCAACTGCTCTGTATAAAAAGTGATACTTAGAAAATATTTGGTTACAATAGAGGCCGACCCTAAGTTATTTGGGTAGGAAGATATTGATACCGTAATTTGAAAATCAGCCAACTCCATTTGAATAATTTTGTGGGGGGAACCATAAAAAATCGTAATATTTTTCAAACTAAATATAAAAAAGGATCTAATTCATCGCATAGAGAAACTAGACAGGTTTTGGTTTTTTTAGTTGATTAAACTGTTTATTCAAATAATTTTGAAAAATTAAAAAAAAAAGTATTTCTTAAGCCAGTTCTTCTCAAGTCAGTGGTGTCTTTTCGAACCGGTGGTATTATTCTTGGCTTCAGGCAAGTTTTATGAATAAAGATATTTAGATTTTTATCTAAGTTCCCAGCTGGAAACGCACACCCAACTGTTCGGACATTGTGTCAGTCTGTATATGCACATTCACATATGAGATTCTATGGTTTCATTATATATTTTTTTTTATGGAAAGGAAGTCAAACGAGCAGACAGTTTACTTGATGGTAAGCGATATCGTCGCCCATTGACCCACGCAACATCCGGAGAGTTGCGAGTGCATTATCAACCTAGGAATTTGGATAGAATAAGTTTATTGAATAGGATGAGGTCAGGATTAAGAATTTGGAGGGGAGAAGCACATTTGCAAAGAAATTATTTTTTTTCTTATTAGAAACGCAAAATAATGATAAATGATCGACTGAATGATTGATTCAATAATTGATGCATGTTGCCGTATTGCAAAATAATATAAATAAATTTTATTATGTATATAATTTAAATATAAAATGAAAATATTTTTGTACAAATAAGCACATAACTTAGTATTTTTATTCATCCTAACTCTACCGCACTATATTATATAATAAGTTGTTTTCATTGTCTCTGTTTCCAGTTTTAATTATGTCATTGTGATGTGTTTATGTCAAGAACAA
>JAOCPS010270294.1:0-13294 GCA_025505425.1 Graphium colonna | reverse complement strand
GTTATTATATATATTTTTACATATCATATATTTTTTTTATATTTAGACCTTTTTTACCGTATTTTTCTTACCTTTTCTATGAAAGCTACCAATATACTTGCTCGGAGTAGTTATACCACCTTACTACGCACGTGTACAGTATATCGGAAGCTGACAATTCGTATCTTTATATATTAAAAAAACAATTTAATTATTTTTTAGTTAATATAATTTAGATGTATCAAATTGTATATTTAAATGAAATAATACTGATCTACAAAAGTGTATTCTTCTATATCTGTAGAGAGTGGACTACGTGGCTTAAGTTTAATTTTAAATAGATATTTTATGAATGCAGTTTTTTGAAAAAAAAGGATTTTTTAGAGGTGGTGGAGCATAATATCTTTTCACAGCTTTTTCTGCACTTCTACGGCCCTGCTCGCCCGGGGATGTACTACCGTCCTTTATAAAGTCGGTATAAATAAAGTATGCATAATTTTTGGGGATGCCGGAAGGCCATGTCTACCCTTTTCTTTTCCTCTCCAAATCCTTAATCCTGACCTATCCTCTCCAATAAACATATTCTACCCAACTTTCCAGATTGACAATGCACTCGCATCTCTCTTGATGTTGCGGGTGTCTATGGGCAACGGGATCGTTTACCGTCAGGTTAATCGTCTGCTCGTTTGTCATCCTTTTCCATAAAAAAATACAGGAATGAAAAACTTTATTAAGATAATATACGTAATTAATTTAACTCATTGAACGATTAAAAAACCATTACGTTCTTTGTTTTATCTAAATAAGCTTGATTGATTGAAATTTGAATATATTTGACATATAGTAAAGATAGTCTCTAATGGTTCGATAACTAAGGTCAAATCATACAACTCTGACCTTACCCTTTGATTGGATATCAGTGAACCCATAACGTTAACCCGTTCAGTGTCTCCAATGTTAATACGAATGAAATTATAATATTCGTATATTCCAGATTCGTTTTCATTTTACGCTGGCCCATCTGACAAAAGTGAATTAACATTATAGAGATGATGATAGTTGATACAGTTTTATGGGGAAACGATGCACATAATGGAGAACTACTAAACCAATGTAAAGGAGATACATTCCAGTATATTTATCTAGGACAAGATCTATCCTCGCGTCTACGTGGAAGACGTATTCAAGCAGACAGTCTCTAATTGCAATGATGCCAATCTACCAAGATAAAAAATTATGTACAATGACAATGTACTGTCATTGTACATAATTTTTTGTTACACAAAACAATACCGACCTCAAATACCGTAGAAGTGAACATTCGTGAAAAAAAAATTTTAATCATGTTGATATATAAAAGAAGCATCGCTGTGTGTACGAGAAAAGATACTTTAAGGTTCTAGACCATACGATTGTTTTCCCAGGGTTCCTTTTTTAGATACAAAAACGCACAACTTGACTTACTATTTATCCAAGGTACAGTCAAAATAGTCGCTTGTTTTGATTTTAAATAATGTCTCGTTGGCTGTGTTTTCTTTTGAACATATAACGTCCAACTAAATTAACGATATATAATTAGGAAGCTGAAATGATTTTGTTTTTGAGAATAATACCTTGATGTATCATTTCGAAAATCCAAAACCTCGAATGAACTAAACGAAAACACGATGAGGCGTTTTCATGATCGTATATCCTTAGGTGTCTTTATGCAGATAGATATGTATTTAATACGTTACTGTAATTAAAATATGATTTATGGCTTGGATAGGATTTATTTGCGTTGGGTGCAAAGTTCATTATGCTTGCGACCTTTGTGAATATCCTTTCGTACACTAAAAATCAATCCATTGTTTGATGTTCATTCTATTTTTAAAATTTCTAAAAAACATTTTAGAAAAAAGTCATATTCATTATTAAAAGAAAACTAAGATGCTAATTAAATAAATAACAAAAAAGGAGTAGCCTGGACTGATAGTGAATTTGTTAAAGGTAATTTAAACTATTTCAGCATATTTAAAAACATTTCAGAGCTTGGATAAATTTCGAGTAAAGTTTCAACTATGAACATATAAACTCAAATCTAAAAATGGGTTTAAATATATTTATGCTGCATTCTTTATGGCGAGAAATAATAACAATAAAACTATATTGTCAAAATTACATAGTCCCTCAATCCAGAACTAGGAATTAACCCTGTATCTCAGTAGCAGAGCATAACATCCTTTACATATTTTGCTCCACTTATACGCTCGTACTCGCTAGGGAAAGTACCACTGTCCTATATAAAGTCGGCATAAAATAAAATATGCAAGACTTTCTGGGGTTCTGGATGACCAGTCCCTCCCTCTTATTTTCCCATTTCTTTTCCGTCCTAATCCTTAATATGTTCCCGACCTGTCCTATCCACTAAACCTGTTTTATCCAATTTCCCAGGTTGACAACGCATACACAACTCTACCGAATGTTTTGTGTCCATGGACGACGGGATCGCTCAACATCAGGTAAACCGTCTTCTCTTTGTTTCGTCCTTTCCATAAAAAATACCCTTTAAATACGCTGCCTCGGTCATATTATCCACAAAATAATAAAATATCTTTTACTTTAGTAAGTATTCCTAATGTTTCAATATTATTATGAAAAGTGAAGTTTTTATTTTTTCTCCCTTAGTATGGTAACCTTACTTATATTGTTTATTACTGAGCATAACAGTAGTACACTTAAAAATAAATACTATTTTCAAGAATACTATAAAGACCTTGTTATCTCTGCAAAATTGCTATGAAACTATTAACAAATATTTACATTCACATATCTTAAACAAATAAGGCTAAATATCAAAGTGTTCTTCCACTATTTTATAGTAGTTAGGGTAACACTGTTTCATATATACAATGAACTGTCCATCTTCAAAATACTACAACTCTGAACAACATGCATAACTAAGTCCATTTTTTAATTACATAAAACAACCTATATATCTACAAGTACGTATATAAGCCCAACCTGCTAAGTAAATCTTTACTATACGCCCATATCGATTTCCTCCACAAGCTTTATACATCGTTAAATTAAAATTTTACTACCATCGTAAATTAAATGCGCCTCAGGTACGTAACATCGCCAATGTTCATGGCTAATGGAATTTGTAAGCTATCAATATATTTAATTTAGTTTACTTTTATTTTCATTCACTAAAAAAAACATATTTATTTTACTTTATTTATCAATTCGTCATAACATCAATTCATAACCCTTTTGCTTGACGGTAATGCAAATTCAACATACAACAACATTCAACATTCAAAATAAAACGCCTAAAAGTTTTGAATTTTTTTTAAACTTTTAAATTGCTCTGTCTCAGTGTGTTTAGAAAGAGAAAAAAAAAACATTTATTTACTTTCCATATGTCAATAAATTAGAGAGATTTAGTTAAAAATAATATAATGACGATATTCATACAAACATACGACGTAATAAAACTATTTAAATCTCAGATCAGAGAATAATAATGATAAAGTGCAATAATTTTAAACTGATAAATAGAAACTAGAATCAGTAAGAAACAAAGTGTTACAATACGTCATTTCTGACTAGTTTTTTTTCGTAACATTAGTCAAGTTATTTTCGTAAACAATTACCACCTGTGTTTTGTGTGTGGATTATTTGAAATTTTGTTTGAAAACGCTCCATGTGTACTATTCTCTAATCCGAAATCTAAATAATCACAATGCTTTTAGAGCATATATGGAAAGCTTTAATAAAATATTTCACCGCTTATTTTCATATAATAGCTCAGGGAAAAAGTGTTTTCGTATATAGTATGAATGAACAAATAATAAAATCTGTTTCGCTATACTTTTTACATCTTGCTGGTTTTGGTATTATTAAAAGTCTAAAATTTAAAGAAGATAATCACAAATTAAAATTAGGAAAATGTGTAATCTTCATTTATTTTTGTTACTGTCATGATCAGTAAATCTAATAAATATTCGATACATTTTAAAATTTTTAACAAAAATGTAAAAATGCAACTCAAACCGCGAAACAAATTGCGATGTTTATGGATCTAGTGCGATGTCTGTAAGAGTAGCACAAAGACCATATTTGTATGACAGACCGTACAAACTACCCATTTTATCTAATATATCCGCAACTTGATGCTATAAGATAAAATGGAAAAATCAATCCATGAAAAAAAGTTTCTATTGCATTTCAAGTCTCTATTGCAGATTGTATAAACATCAAGCAGGTAAAGCAAAGTTTATACTTTACTCCCTGTTCAAAAATGAAATCCACGGAGCGTAATGTTGTAAAAAATTATGAGTGTATTATATAATTTAATAAATCTTTAATTACTATATAATTTTGACCATGATCTATGAGAATTTTCGGTATCACTTTTGGGCACTGTCTTTTGATTTCAGGGATTTCAAAACGGAAAATTGAACGTAAAAGTTGCACGTCATTCTGGTCGCCTTATTATGGATAAAATGGATACATTTTTTTAAAGAAATGGAGCAAGATCGGCACATCAGTAGTAACGACATGGCAAAAGATCTAAGAATTGACCACAAAAGAGTTTTAGCGCATTTATAAAACCTAAGTACACAACAGCTCGATATTTGGGTGCCTCGCGAGCCCACTGAAAGAAATTTAATGCACTGTGTACCCATTTGCGGTTCTTTATTTCTACGTCATGAGAAAGAACCATTTATAAAGAATGTGATAACTGGAGATCAATAGTGTATGACATGCAACAAGAACATGGGAATAAGGTCGTAGTCGAAGGCCGGTCCAACTTCAGAGACCCTGGCGAAACTCGGATTAACTCGCAACATGGTGATGCTGAGTGTGTGGGGAGTTGGAATGGTATTATTCATTATGAGTTGTATTTACCAGGCAGTAACATCGATTCTAAACTCTGAGCCAGCTACTGAATCAACAGGAGGGGTGTGATTTTTCATCTTGATAACGCCGCACACATCTTTAGCTACTCAGCAAAAATTAGGAGAGTTTGGCTGGGAGGTGTTAATGCATCCGCCGTATAGTTCTGAGCCTGCACCTAATTTTTACGATTGCGAAAAGTTTTTGAAAAAATGATGCCTATATACTTAAATTAAAAATAAATAAACTACATTAAAAAATGTTTAAAATTATGATATACAAGGCAAAGAAACTTTTTGTCCAATCTAATACTTTGTCATTTTTGTTGTTTGAAAGTGGGGAATATGTTTGTTTTGAATATTTTTATTTAAAATAAATTTTAGGGATAATTATAATTGTACACTTAAAGTTAATATTTTCCGTTCAAATGAAAGAAGCACATGGATCCTCCTAAATATTTTGTGAATCTTATAACTTACACAGACCACATGTTATTATAAAATGGTGTTTTGAGCCTCACTTCAATATGGCAGTGGATATAAGTTTTAATATAAATAAAATATGTTCCATGGTCACGTTATTCCAAAAAGAAATGAAAAAAAAAGGTGCAAAAATAATTTCATTTAAATTATCAATTCAAATGTATATTTTTCGTGTGTTTGCTTATGTTCCACAGTTTACAGTTTTATTAATCGGAGAGTTTTTCTGTAGAAAATAATTATTTCTTGCATTTACTTGTGTTACGAGATGAAAAATGAAAAAGTGGCAATTTCTTCGCGAGGACGTACAACCGCACTGAAGCTTTGGCAACGAGCCAACATCAACACCGCTGACCACTTACAATGTCTGCCTGCTTTCTAAACTTTTGCGAGAAATTTTATTTTTATGAGACTATTGAAAATCAAACAGTATAAATCAAACAGATTTTTAAATATCTAGAAATATATCGAAATCACCAAAATTTAAATTAGCTTTAACAAATCCGCTATCGGTCTTACCTATTTTAGTCACTTATTTAATTAGCAATTTATTTATGTTTGCAAAGATATTAACACAATTGAATTTGATGCGTAAATGCCCATTGTGGTTACAAATGGCCGGCCGAAAGCGCTTTGTGTTTAGACATGTATTGTGTCAGAATGATAACCGCAAGAGCGTTTTACGAACAAAGCTTATTAATAAGTACATATGCAGGTATGCTCACTGTTCATAGAAATATATATAAATCAGTAATAGGATAGCACAAAAGTACAAATGATAGAGGATGACGTTTTCTTTAACCGATATAAAGCAGGTTGTGTTCTCCTTCCGGCATTAAACTGGAATTATAAGCTACCTGTTAAATGTCACGGAATGAAACATTTTGTCATTAAACTTCTCAGAAACATGGAGGTACGTTATAAAATGTTATACACAAGTTAATTTTTTCAGAAAATAACAAACCGACTTCAAATACCTTAAACTGACTGAATCGTTTGAAACTTTTGTGGGACCAATTTAAGAGTATATTTTCGAAATGGTCCCAACAAAATTTAAACCAAAAAAAATAGATAACAAAAAAAAATTTAAATCGGCTTATAAATAGCGTAGATACACACGAACATGCGTAAAAATATAAGCTTTCGGATTGAAAATTTCCTTTGTTTTAGGAGTCGGTTAAAAGAGCTATGGTTAATAAATGTTAACTCCATTTAATACGGCTACATTTATTGTGAATATTATTTAAAATCATTATTTTACTCGATATATATGGTCAAAAAAATTCCATAAGTATTTCATCTTTGTCAAATACTTCCATTTTAACCTCTAACGGTCCAGAGGTATTTCAAGTTTACTTCTCGGCATCTTCAAGCTATTTTCTATATCAAGACGAACTGCGCGTTTAACATGTTTAAAACAATTACAGAGAAGAAAATATTTATATTTTTGCGAAAATTTATTATATGCGGTACATGCAGGGCTTTTTTATTATAGCCTATTTGTTGATAATGTACCTGTTAGTTAGCATTTCCAGTTTACTAAAGGTATACTGGTATAATATCGGTCTGTGTACACAGCCACAGCAAATATTTTCAGAAATTGTCTTAAATAAATGCAATAGAATTTGAGTAGTTATGACTAAACCCGATCAAGTAAGATTGTCTAATCTGAATTGAGAACGGAACATCAATAACAAGTGGAAGTATATTTATAGGAGTGCACTAATCGTAATCGTAATTTGAAGTCGGTTTCACAATGATATGAAAAAAAAGGTTTGCAAACGTTAATGCATTTACACCGGCTGAAGAACCCTGTCCTGTTTGATTGGTTACTGCTAACAGTTTTTGTACAAGTAATGAAATCGGCTAACGAATTCTGCAACGGAGTTGCAGCCGGAAGGATTCATCAGCCGACTGAATTGACTTTTTGTTATTTGTTATTATTTTGGTACAAGCATTTTTACCATTTTGTTGCTTTTTATTGTATATTTATAGTAATTCCAACAACAATTTATGGAGTCGTGAAATCCATAATACTTACGTTACTATTTCTTTATTAAAAATTTTACAAGTAATATACCGTAAAACCTCACAAGATTCAGGGATTTTGTTTTTAGCTTGATTTTTTTCAGTCAAAGAATGCATCATATTAAATAACCTCTTCCCGACATGATGACCTTTGGCGCAATGCCCAATGTGAATAAAAGAGGCCACGTCCGCTTCCGCAAAATTTTCAAGCTCAAAGATCTCAAGAGCAATGATATTGTCTTGGTCTCATAATGCACCATATGAGTTAATCGTTGGATGTCTTCGTATTTTGAACAAAAGATCGTAAAAAAAAGCGTAACATGGGTTTTTTCACATGTATAGATGTAACAATCTCCCTGTTTTTATTATTATACTTGTCATTAACATAAGTGAACGCAAGCAAGCTCATAAAGAAATATTTAGATTTTTTTTTAAAAATTGCATACCAAAATATTTAGTCAGCGTCACAAATAATTAGGCTAGGGTAAACATACTTGATTAAAAGAAATTAACATATTTTTTTAAAACACTAGCCCTGTTTCAAGATTTTACCTAACAACAAACTTAATTCTCAACTTCTTTCAGTTATAACCCATATGCTTCAAAATAGTTGTGAAAAAACAATATATAATTTTTTTGTGAACATTAGTGACGTAGAGAGATATTACGTTTTAAAGACTTACGACAACGCCAATAAATTGTTTAAAAAAGAGAACAAATT
Source organism: Graphium colonna (assembly GCA_025505425.1). Lineage (NCBI taxonomy): Eukaryota > Metazoa > Arthropoda > Insecta > Lepidoptera > Papilionidae > Graphium > Graphium colonna. The sequence goes on along the minus strand of JAOCPS010270294.1, from coordinate 5,203 downwards.
TTAAAAAGGAGTAGAGGCATAAAAGACTCCTACAACATCCAAAGTATTAAAGTTTGGTTTATTAACTAAACCAATAATGTTTCACTGAATAGCAAAACACTGTCAAACCTTACACATCACAGAATACAAGAGCTAACAATGAATTGTGTTATGTTATGATTTGCCCGAAGTCATAGTAGGTAATAACCAAGTTCGTATTCGCACTCAATTTTATTTAAATAATTATAATAGTCGATAACAAGAGAATTGAAAAATTAAACAACTGTCATAGACGCTTGGAAAAAACTACTAATCCACAAATAATCAAAACTGGTTTTGAATTTATTTGACGAGATTAAACTTCAAGTAGCTAAAGGTATGTACAATGTTGAGCTATATATACAATGTTGAGCTATAAAACTTAAAAAGTCTTCACGGCGCGAAGTTCGAAAAAGAGGAAATCTGTATGTATATACACAACGTTTGTCATTTATAAAACAAAATTCACTTATTACGACGTTCTTGTTTTTTTCTTTTTAGTACTCTTATCAGTCATAATAATATTTGATATCAAAATATCAAATATGTTATATTTATGTCCTTCAAAACATATAAGACCTCCTAAAACCTTTTAAGGGAGCCATTAACAGAAGTGGCTTTATAGTGCCCAAGCACATTATATGATTACTCGAAACCTAGGGAGTGTTACCTTTATGGGTAATTGCTCCTTATTTGTGTCAACACAGTTAATTTGGAAATTGCTATTAGTCAGTATCTAATTTCGCTATATCGTTCAAAAATGACTTAACTTAAAGGTCCTTGGAGTTTTCTGTACAGAATAAAATTACTGCACGGTTATACATTTTCACATTGTATATTGTTTATTATTTTATAAAGTATTGGACCGACTTCAAAAATTGTTTTATTTATGTATGTTCGCGCGGATCTCCGCCATTTATGAGCCGAAATAACAGAGACGTATAACTTGTCTATTATTATTTTAGCATACTTTTTAATGACGACATATATATTTTAAACGCGTTAATGAAAAAAGGTAAACAAGAAATGAAGAGAGTTTTTAAATAAATTACTAAGATTACAGTCTTAACTACCAATCATTAAAAGATTAAATAACTGCACCGAGGGTATTTTGATATGTAAATATAAGTAAATATTGATAGTATTTTCATAAATTGCAATGGGTAGGTTATTGCACCCGACCGAGGTACAAGAAACAGCAATCGAGAATACACTAATTCCAATATAATTGAATCACATGACTAATTTGCTTAAAAATTCTCAAAAAATTTGATGACCGGTTGGCGCAGTGGATAGAACGTTGGCAGCGACCTCACAGGTCGTGGGTTCGATTCCTCGAGCAAATATTTGTATGGCCTACAAATAATTGTTGGGATCCGGGTGTTTGTTTTTTTGTAATTCATGTACATATATAAAAAGCCCTTGCAACGCAAGACGAAAGTCTTATAATACGAGTAACGTTTTTTTAACGAACAAAATTAATATTAATTAAATAAAATCCAGATGATTGGGTACTCTATTCGGTAGTGCTTAGTGCGGAAATTAATATACTCTTTGCTTATAATTAATGCTTTCCTGTTGGTTACACTTATAAACATATTTTAGTTTCACATATTTACACAAACATCTCGGTACGGGGATGAATGATACGAAGACACTGACATAATATGCTGACATATTATTTTAGAACCATAGCTTTCTTCCTGTAGTCGTAATAAAATTAACACAATAAAAGGCTGTTTTTCCCCATAAAACGCATACTAATACTATTTTAAAAAATGTTTTAACTAGTAATTAATTTAATTATAATTAAATTTTTAGACACATTCAAAAGTAAAAACCGTTAAACATACACACCTTACTTAATTGTAATACTACTATATTTTTATTTACAGAAACATCTCTCCGCATAAAACAACCGTAAAAGTCTTAAGGAAGAAATCTATTTCGAAGGCTGTAATTGCAAACGTTCAATCAAGATTAATCTTTTTGAGAACGGCAATTTCATTATACTGTGTACATTTATCTTATAAGTGTAAACATTCAGTTTGACGTTGCTTTCGACATGCAGTAAAAATAGAATTCAATTTCCTCGATTCTTAGAGCAAAATAAAAATGGGTCAATTAAATTTGTTAATATTCAGTGCGTAAAGTCATTAAAATCTATGGACCCGAATATTACGATTTCAGTTTATCATGTTATATATGTTTTATCGGAACGTTTGATTCGTTTTATTATATTCATCAAAATCATGTCTTCTTACAGAGATATGTTGGTAATCGAGCGGAAGGTTTATCTGATGTTAAAGCGAGTTTCTTTGAAAATCGCTTTAACATTTAAATGATTTTAATATGGAATACAAATGCAAATATATAAATGCTGTTTTAGAACATTTTAAAACCCCACTCATTCCCGTCTTAATTAAGAAAAGTATGTTGGCAGCCTTGGTTATTGAGTAGACACGGTAGTTGAAATTATTTGAGGGGGATATTAAAGGAATTGATAGGATTGGAAGATAACAGATGTGGTCATCCGACAGTCTTATAAACCAGGCTGTATTTAATGCAACATGGTGAAGTAGTACGTTTGCAGTAGTGCCCATAAAAAAGCTATACGTAAGATGTGCTTAACCAAACATTTAATATTTAGTAAAGGCTTATAAAATACATGAAAAGATACTTTTTTGATACTATCAAACAGAAATTATAAATTCGACATTATCAAATGTATTTAAATATAATAAACGGCTCGACAGATTTAAAGGAATATTTTTTGTATATCTGGTATTTATCACAATTGGTTGTAAGGTATTTGATGAAAATCTCAAAATTAACATATCTCGTCGATCGTCACGTCAGACTGAAAATTCTTCTGTGTTACGTTTCCACAGCAATAACAAATTTCGTATTCCGTATTAATATTTTAGGTTAACGAAATGAAGGAGCGCGTTCTACGTTCTACGAAAGATACCCTGGGGTACGGCTTTTATTATATTTTACTTTTAAGTCTCAAAAAAGTAGCTTAAAATGTACATATTTTATGTAAATTATTATAAAAGTGAACTATATATAGATACATCACAAATTCATGAAGTTCTTAATACATCTTATTTTACAAAAAATATCAGATGTACAGGGAGACTGGTGAATAGAGGTGAGTGAAATAATAAAATTATTATTTAAAATTTATATTATTATACCACTGAGTAAGCATAATCACAAAAAGTTAAAAAAATAACCGTGTCGTGGTACACCAGATAGAAACGAACTTCATTACTATAAAAATATTAATTTCTAATAATGAAGTTCGTTCCTATCTAGTAATCAATAAAAATATTTAATTATAAAAATAAATAAACATTCATCCCACGTATACTATACATTAGACACTGTATAGACATCATACATAGACTATAGATACGATAAATATTCGCCGCAGGAGCTGCCGGAGCCCACCTGGCCGCCAGGGTACCGTTCAGATGAAGAGCCCGGTCCTGGTGGCCAAGAAGGTAGTCGATGCCGGCCGATTGACGGTTGAATTGGCGGTTGGGAGTGCATCCCTCCTAGCGGCGCGGAAGCTGCGGTGTTTCCGCTGCATGGTCCCGGGCCATCGGGGAGTACAGTGTGACTGCGGCGTCAACCGCAGGTATAGGAAGTCGAGCCACTAGGCTATGACCTGTGGGGATGAGTCCTCCTGCGCGATACGTGCGATGGAGGGCGTGGAAGCTGGTCATCTTCTGGGGCACAAGTGCCTGGCGTTGAACTGGCTCCAAAAAATAGGGCGGAAAAAAAAAGACGGGGGTGGCAATCCTGGACCCCCACCCCGTCGTATTCGGCAATCACCGATAAGGAGGTAATGGATACCGCCAATAATTAAAATGGCCATCAAAGTCTCCATCCTGCAAGCGAACGTTAACCACTGTGTCGTGGCTCAAGATCTATTGATACAGACCGCGGCACAGTGGCACATCGGCGTAGCCATAGTCTCTGAGCCGTACAACGTGCACGCCCGTGACGATTGGGTGGGCGATCACGATGGCTCGGTGGCTATCGTAGCCCGGCGGCGTACTGGCCCCGCACTTTTGTACAGTGTAACAAGTGTAACAAGAGGCTGCGGTTGTGTCCTTGCATCACTGAGCAACATTGCAGTGATTGGAGTGTACTTCGCGCCGAGCAGAAACTTTACCGACCTCAAGTGATCTGGTGGCTGATATGCGTCCAATCCCTTCGGTCGTCGCCGGAGACTTTAACACCAAATCAAGTGTGTGGGAATCTCCGCAACCGGCCTTAGGGGAAGAAATTGGCGGATTAGGCAGTGCAGGTGGCTCGCCATAGGTACACCCACCGCCGACGAAGAGGACCTAGGGACCTCGACCAGAAGGAAGCGCTGCTTGTCGCGTATCAGACCCCTCGTGTGGCCCTGTCCTTGCCCTTAAAGGCCGCATAGAAAAAGGTTTGGAAGGAGTAGCTGGATGGCTTGGTTTGGGATCCATTTGGGTGCCCGTACAAGATTGTAAGCCAAAAGCTCCGATCGTTGACTCCCTCGCTGACCAAATCTCTGGAGCCACTCCTAACGAGGATCGGCCGTTTCAGGCGAGGAAATCCTGCCCGTGTCCCAGGCCAAACTGGAGGTAGCGGTTTGAAAGGTAAGGCGAAAGAGCCGCAGTCTAAGACGGGCAAGCTCGTGCGACTCAGGAAGCACGGGCGTCAGACGGACACCCACCACCCTACCTCCCCATCGTGTTGCTCGACGACGCGTGGAAGCTTTACGAGCGAGTGCTTGTTACGCGCCTCGTCGAGCACATGGGGACGGTGAGGACGGAGTAGAGTGACGGCTAGTTTGGCTACCGTCGCGGCGGTCCATCGTCGACACTCCGCTATCTCCTGTCTCAAGGACAGCGTTCACCAAAATCAAAATCAAAATATTTTTATTCACATATAAGCTTGCACGTTATTATAACTTCGTCACTGACTAAAGGAGAATAAACGATTTAATAAAAGCAACTGAGGTTGCTAAAAAGAGCCTTCGGCGGCAAAGGGTACCGGGACTCAGGTCGTCTGCTCCGCGCGAGCGTCAGAGGCAGACTGTACCAGAGTGAGCCGTATTATATTGTATGGATCTGAAGTTATGCTCCTAGATCAAAAATCTTTTAGAGCTTCATCTGGCAATCGAGCCCATGGAAAT
>JAOCPS010270183.1:0-13295 GCA_025505425.1 Graphium colonna | reverse complement strand
GCGTGACTGGTGAGTCACCTTCACCCACGTAATATTTGGGTATTATATATGAAGAGTAAAGATATTATTAAAAAAATATTATTTATTTTTAGATTCACCACTGAGTACACATAAAGAATGGATTACGTAACTCATGTTCATTCAAGTGGACACGGCGTGGCCGAAGTGACGCGGAAAGCTGGTCGACAGCCTCGCGCGTACCAGCTGATCACAGCTCCTAACTATGACTATATAAAACTACGCCCCTAATTTTACTACATAAATATGATGACAATCGAGTACAAATGTATATATAACCAACCTGTCGTTCTGTCCGCGTGTGCTCGGCCGTCTTCAGCTTCTGGACTATGGAGGCCTTCTTGAGCACCTTCATCGCGTACAGCTTGCCCTCGTCCACCCCGCATCTCTTCCTAACCAGAAAGACCTTGCCGTAAGCTGCAACAAGATAACCAAACATTAGTATGAAGAGTTTTTTTTTTAATTCAGGAACCTTTAAAAGGTGCACATTGCTCATTTATTTCATTTCATTACGAAAAAAAAATACACACGCACAAACACCCAGATCCTAATCAGTTATCGAACGGGAACGAAAGAATCGAACCCACGACCTGTAAGTGACGGCAAGGGCTTACGAACGAAGTTTCTTAACACGGCTTAGAAGTAGTACGATTAAGTAGAAATCGTCACGTCACGAAATGCTGTATAAGTAACGAAACTACTACAAGCAAATCAACACACAAGCAGGTGAGAAAGAGAGTTGCGCAGCCGGGTGCGCAACTATCTCTCTTTGCATGTCTCGCAACTGCGCCAACCGGCCATCTATATTCCTGAAGTCTCTACGGTCCAATTTTATGCTAAAGTCTGTTCCAGTTACAGGTACAACAAAAGGTAAACAAAGGACTCGACAATTACGCTATAACGCTTGAAAATTATAAACAGACTTCAAAGAAGGGGAAGGTTCTCCTGATTCATCCGCCAGTTACGAACCGATTTTCAAAATGCCCTTTTCATTTAAAAGAATATACTCACGCTTTAGGATAGGTTTCATGAAAATCGGTCCCATAATTTATTTTTCAAATTAAAATAACAGAACGATTTGTTTCACTTTTACTTCTAAGCCGTTTGGAGTCCGGTTTCGCTGTTTTACTGTGAAAATAGTTATGTAATAATAAAAAACTCGTGTCTAATATTACTACATTAAATACCGTCTTTTCGATACTCCTATAGCTCGTAAGATCTCACGTTGTAAGGTATTGCTAGATTTGAGGTCACCGTCAATTCATCCGATTTGAACCTTAATGCATTACAATAAGAAACACATTCGTAAATTGCCACCCGAAGTGTAGGAAATCGTATGAGGATGCAATATGGCCAAGATAAGACACAAGCTCAGGCGTGTTCGGATGCATTAGGGTCGAAATGTATGGAGTCTATTCTAGGCTGAGATTAGGGTTGCCACCCGCACGTTATCATAAAGTATTGTACGCTATTTATGGTAATTGTACTCTATACTTTGTGAGGATAGTAAAGATTTTTATTGTGGAAAGGAAGCAAACGAGCAGACGGTTCACCTGATGGTAAGCGATCCCGTCGCTCACAGACACACGCAACATCCGGAGAGACGCGAGAGCGTTGTCAACCCGGGAAATTGGATCGAATAAGTTTATTAGATAGGATGCAGTCAGAATTAAGGATTTGGAGTGAAAAGGAAATGGTAGACGAAGGAAAGAACAATACGCGAAAATACTTTTATTTCGCATATTTTTTTTTAATTAATTTCTCACATAATACAGGAAGAATGTAGGTTGTAAAATGTTTTGAGTAAAAAAGAACGACAATTTCTAAGAAAATTGTTCATTAAATGTAATGAGAAATGCATTTGAAGCTAATTGATAAATTAACATAAATCAGATATACTTTTTTTAATATTATAAATAACCAAAGTAATTTACTTTTCCAAAAAAAAGGTGGCAACCTTAGCTGAGATGGACTGATTGCTGTAAAAAGTCCAACGTTCTCTTTTTGATAGACTGCAAGAAAGTTGAAATGTTATTTCTTTGGAACGGAGTTCTTTAACGTGCCTTGAAAGCCCTCCCAACCGAATGACAGCTACGGCGGCTAATCTACTCTGAGATTAGCTAACTGCGCAGGGGATATTATAGTGCACGAGTGTATGCACAAACACTGGTGCACTCTCTGTTCCTTTTACTCTCAAAGCCCGACTGGACGCATATCCGACGCGACCGGAGAGAGATCAGGCGCTTGCGGAGGAACCATACAAAAATCATACATTCGAATTGAGAACCTCCTCATTTTTCTAATTCGGTTGAAAATTCAATTCGATGTATTATTCAAACTAAGCAATGGTTTATTCAAAATCATTGCTTTAAGTCAAGTAACGACGACTTTGTAACTTGAGTATACTTGGAAAATATAATCTCAAGTCATGATGATGTATGTTATATGTTAATGTAAAATATGTACGACTCTTACAATTATCATAATTATTATTTAGTTGTAGCTTAAACAAGTGTTGCCGTTTATAAATCGAAGGTCGTGGGTTCGAACCCCGCGGAGGAACAATAACTTTATGTTGTTGTTTGTTGGTCCGATTAGGGCAATGCGGGCTGATCACCCCGATTGCTCGAAAAGAAAGAAGATCTATGGGTTGGATTGACGTGTATAAAATCTGTCCTCAGGCTGATATCTCTCCGGTCGTGTAGGATATCCGTACATCGGGCTATGAGACTAAGGGAACGAAGGCTGCTCTTGTGTTTGCGCGTACACTTGTGCACTATAATATCTCTTGCATAGTTGGCTGATCTCGGAGTAGATTGGTCAGGGAAATATTTATAACTCTCCATAAAATGTACAATCTTTTTAGTGTCGCTATATAGAGTTTATATATAATGACTAATTTATTAACAATATGACGCTGCTTCCAACACAAATGGTTAGCTCACAATGTTCCTACTCTCACCAAGACCGGGTCCAAACCGGAGGTATCCTGTTACAGGGCAACGTGACATCTGTCCCTAACCAGATTCACCGGGATGGATAGGATGCGTGTGTTGACACTGCACAAACACAATAACCGTGTGTCGAGTATCCGGCCTATCGAGCTATGAGAGTAAGGCCCTCTGCACATGCACACGGGCACGGCAGGGTTGCCGTGCAGGGTAAAGAAATGAACGAAAGGCGACGCACGGTTGACGTGCCGTGTGAAAGCTTTATAAGCACGCAAAGCAAAAGGTAAGACCGTGCGGTGTCCGTGTTCGTGTGCAACGGGCCTAAAGGAACAGACTCGGGTGCAGTATTTCCTTCCGCTTGCACGATCTACTAGTGTAAGCCTAAAAACGTGTGACACAGATAGGTAATGTAGAAAAAATACTGAATAAATTACCAATTTCTGCTAAAAGTCTACGATTTGCGACCAATGTTTTGTAAAAGACAAGTTCTTTGTTATGCTTATACTTTATATATATCTTTCCACACCTTTGCTGCACTTTTACGGTCGCGCTCGCCCGGGGAAGTACCACCGCCCATTATAAAGTCTGAATAAAATAAAGACTTTGACTTTTGGGGTTCTACTACTCTTTTTGCTTTCCCAATCTTGTCTCATCCAAATCCTTAATCCCGACCCTATCCTATCCAATAACCTATACTATCCAATTTCCTAGATTGACAACGCACGAGATCGCTTACCATCAGGTGAACCATCTGCTCGTTTGCCTACCTTTCCATAAAAAAATCTATATTAATACTAGCTGACCGGGAAAACGTTGTTTTGCCACCACTACGTATTGTTTTTAATAAAAAAGAAAACAGTTTTTGCTTCATGTGTCTGTTGCATTAATGGTAATATTTGATACCAACCCAACAGCCAATTTACCACATTCTCGGCTACGAAGTAAAATCTCGAGAGAGGGCATATGTATTGCCATGAAGCAAATTATCTTTCGACCACACTACAATGCGATCGCAATTTGCCCACAGCGCCATTGTGCGTTTTAAACTAAAAAAAAAAAAAAACTAAAAATAATCTAACAAAAAAAGCCCGAGCCATAATTAAAAAGGAGCATTGTCCTCATCTGATTGTATACACGGCGGCTCTCTCATGCTGGGCGTCCAAAATATTCTAACGTTTGGACCAGAATGGTGTAAGAGTGTATAAATTTAAAAAAAAACTAACCATTATTCCGTTTTTTTTTTTGGACCAATACGGTAGTATATCATTTCACATACGATCGGTTTATAAATCACGGAGTTATGCCCGAATATACCATAAAGTCGAAAATAGAACCTCATCGTTTTGAAGTCTGTTATAAAGTATTATACGTTAGGATTAACAGACAAAATTTCTCACGAAAGAGAAAAGTACGTATACATCGAGAAGGATCAATTTACTCTGATAATGTGAATAGTTGAAACACGCAACAAAAAAAAAAGTTATTAAACGAATCATAAGTCAATTCAAAAGCTGAATCCCTTTACTGAGGCACTTTTTTCCCAACAATCTATTTTCTTAATTTAGTTTTAAAATAAATATCACAGGTAATAAACAATAGTAAACCGAATATAAATATATAAATTGTAATCTATACTAATATCGTGAAGGGTTAATTTGTTTGTTTGTTTACATCTGAAAATATTACAATCTTTAGTCATCATATTTAAGACTTTTCAATGTCGGCAATGTAAAGATAGAGACGCATAAAATGTCACTAAAGGAAATATTCCTGGCTTGGAGTTTATTTATAAAATAATGATACATTGCTAGAAACACTTGTATGCAAATATTTTTTTTTAATTTAACGTAAAATCCTCTTTGTAGCAATCGAACCGACTAATAGAGTTTGGAAGGCGACCCGTTTAACCACTGTGCCATAGGTGTAATTCAACAGTAACACGAGTGTAGTATCAGTGTCTGGTTTTAGGATTCCGTGAGTGAAAGGGCATGGTGAGGTTATTGGAGATCACAAGGTTTGGTCTTACGCAACCGTTTTGCTTTATGCTATATAAGGCATTTTTTTTGTTGATGAGCATAGGACAATGGCTATTTTTATATGGTATACTACTGTACCAAGTTGTACCAAAAGTTCACATTTCCGTAAGATTAAGGCAGATCTGCAGTCAAAATTTAAAGGAGGTCAAATAATAATATTTCATATATAAGACTAGCAATTTATTCAGCCGCGTAAATTTCATGCAATCTCAGAATATTTTTCATAAACGTTTCGCTTCCATTAGTCATAGCGTGATGTTATGTGACATCAAGCCTTCCTCGATAAATTGACTATCCAACACAAAAAAAACCAAACCAGTAGTTCCTAGGATCAGTGCTTTCAACCAAACAAATTCTTTAGCTTCGCAATAGTATTTTCGTATAAATATTTGGGGCATAAAACTAGGTACGAGAAAAACATCTCGCAGAGTCGAATCACCGAGCAATGCACTCTGCGTGAATCATATATAACGCATGGACACACGACCTTGGCTCATCAGGTGAACGATTCACCGGAGGTCGGGCGCAAGACTTCCGAGCTTGTATTTGGTAGTCGCAGGGTATACGACCCGCCTAGGTCATGCTGCCTTAGTATGTTCGACCCTTCGTGTGAGTATTAGTTTAATATTAAAAAATATTCTGTACACAGGTATTAAATCTATACAAATATTATGAAGCTGAGGAGTTTTTTGTTTGCTCGAACGCGCTAATCTCCGGAAGTGCTAATGTCTAGTCAGAATTGAAGAAAAATCTTGTAGTGTTGGATAGCCCATCGATTGAAAAAGGTAGGCTATATAACATCACGCTATGACCAATAGGAGTGGAACATCAATGAAGAATACCTCAAAAACAGGGAAAATTTAGGTGGGTGTAACCGCATATACAAGCTAGTATTTTATATACAAGGTATGCTTTTAACCAAAATTGCCGAAGTGAAGTGATTACTTCACTCAAGAACGCTCACATCTATGCATTAGATGTTATCCTTAGATTCTTTCAACGCGCTTTTATTAGCTTCACCTGTATGTTTGTTTGCTTGTTTGTAACCGACACCCTTGAACACTATTTTGACCCACTTTCCGCGGACAGATTTTATTCAAACTTTGCAGACTTTTCAGGGGGCGATGACATTACAATAATTTGATAAGCATATCCCATTATCCTCACTAGGATCGCCAGGACTTGTAATTTTTTACTTTTTAGTTCGACTTCTCACTAAAGCGTATTTTTTTAGTTTTTTAAACTATATTTTGTTTTCTAAAATATTAGCAAAATTATTCGAGATTTTAATAACGTTTCTTAAACATTCCATACGATACGGTATACTAAAATTGTTGAATGACGGGATTCGAACCCCCGCGTCATTAGATATCCGTATCCAAAATCATTAGGCTATTGGCTTAGTTTTAGCACATTGGCAACACTACTTAACAATAGGCATACACCGGAAACACTTACGAATTAGCCCCAAAATGTAACGAATTACAGCACGTATTTGTTTACGCGCACAGAGTCGTATCGTCCAATAATAACACAAACTCCACACGAACAGGGTCAACGGTTCGGTGTGTTTACAAACAGACACGCAACATATCTTTTGAGATAGACAAAGCAGAAAACAATGAGAAAGCAAAATCGCGATTAGACTTCAGTCAATATTGAAAACAATAAAAAACTTACATCTAAATAGACTTTTTTCTTTTATCAAAGCTGCCCTTATGACAAGATCTAGGTCTTTAAAATCCCCTTCGTACAGAAGGGGATTTTAAAAGCAATGTAGACAACACACACGCACACAAACACGTATACCGAATATCAGAAACAACTATTTGTAAATCGTACAAATAACTGCTCCTGATGGGAATCGAACCCATGATCTGTGGCGCCGAAAGCCACAAGTTAGTAAAAAAATATTCATAGTCTGTTATCGATGCTTTTTTTTGGTTAGTGATTAGGAATCCGTTTAAAAAGATTTGAAAAGACTGTTCGATATAAATCCCCCCATTTTTAGAGAAAAAAAAATATCTAGCGCCCCCGTAAAAATGTATATCCTTCTTACATAAAAATATCATCTGATAGAACGCTAGAGCCCAATTTAAATCACTGTCCTTTTTTTGGGACGACAAACGAGCAGACGGTTCACTCGATAGCAAGTGATCCCATCACCTACAGACACACGCAAGATCCGGAGAGTCACGAGTGCGTTGTCAACCTCGGAAATTGGATACAGGTTTATTGGATAGGATGGAGTAGGGATTAAGGATTTGGAGGGGATCAGAGTGGGCCAAGAGAAGGCTAGACGTGGCCATCCGGCATCCCAAAAACGGCGTGGTACTTCCCCGGGTGAGCATGACCGTAGAAATAAAATAAAAGCTGTGTAAAGATGTTATGCTCTACCACCGCAAGAGTGCGCAATTTACGTGACTTTCCCTCTAAATTTAATAAGTGTACAGTTACGAAATGTGATAATTTAGACCATATAGAATCGGCTCGCCCCTCGGGGGGCGCTAGCGTCCACTTAGACAACCACTGTCTCAAATTAAATAAATTCAAAACCGAACAACTGAACTACGTACAGGCCGTTAACAAACACAGGAACGTTACCCAAGGTCTCATACGTTACGCAATCCGTTCTCGCGTAATACATAATCGACTGAATTAAATGGGAATACATACAAACTGTCAATAGATTCAATTATGTAGAACATAGAAATGCACGGTTAGCGCAATACGAACACCTCGAAGAAATTATTGTTTTCATATTAACAAATCATTACATAACCGGTTTGGTATTAGTAATGAAAACTACACGCGTGCGATGCATAAAAAAAATTGTTATAAAGATCAAGTTATATATTTTTTTTATATTGAAAGAATGACAACGGTTCACCTGATTTGAAGTGATCCCGTGGCCCATGGACACACTACATCCGGAGAGTTGTGTGTGCGTTGTCAACAGCACAGTAAAGATTGGGAGGAGAAAGGCGTTTAAAGATGAGGGAAGGATGGTCGGTCATCCGGCTACCCAGAAAGTCATGCATACTTTATTTTATGCCGAGTTTGAGCAGGGCGGTGGTACTTCCCTGCGCGAGCATGACCGTATGAGTGCAGCAAAAGCTGAGAAAATTAAATAAGGAAGCTTTTAAAATCTGAAAATAATTAAAATTTTGACATTATACAGGATGTCTGGTAAGTCACTTTCAATATTTTATAAAGTTATATGTGGTGATAATATAGGAAGAATAAAATATTATTTAAAATAAATATTAATATACCACTGTGCAAACATAATCTAAAATAAAAAAAAATCATTACGTAATTCATGCTCACCCGAGCGGAGACGTGACCAGAGTTTATGGGACTATCTACAAAGAATGTTATATCATATTAAAAAGAATTTTTTAAATCTGTTCATAAATGGCGGAGATATGCGCGAACATACATAAAAGAAAATAAACGTTCGAATTGAGAAACTTCCTCCTGTTTTGAAGTCGGTTAACAAACCCGGTGAAACCGCGGGGAGTAACTTGTATTAACAAAAAACGCAATAACGGCTAGAATATTTTTTCACTCGCATTTACAGATTCGAACCACGATCTAAAACACACACAATTATGCACATCCGATAAGCGGACCGACGTCAACGGGGTTTATCAGGCAAATACCGAAGGGTCGTTGACCCCTACGAGAAACATCTAAACTCACAAACACCCTTAACTATTTTGGACAGATTTCAAAAAGGGACGAAGGTTTCAATTTGACTGTGTTTTTCTTGTATGTTTTTAGCGGATTTCTTCGAAAATTATAAACCCAAATTTCTTGTTTGAAAGATATAGTTGCGTGTTGGTCCCATAATCATCATGAAAATAGTACTTGTTCAGCCGTGGTAGCTCAGTGTCCGGGCGCTCGCCTTCAATTCCGTTCACTCGGGGCGAAACCGAGTTCAATCCCCGGTGCCGGCACTAATGAAATTGTCAATTTTCTAATTGCAATTTTAATTGCTGAATTAGCAAGCGAGAAAACTTGCATTTTTAGCAAATAATATTTCTGAGATATGTTAAGTGTGCCAATCCGCACTCGAGCCGCATGGTGGACTATGCTCTATAACCTTCTGGCTAGAGGAGGCCTTTGTCCAGCAGTGGGACAATTCGAAAATATGCCGCAACTAACTAATACTTGTGGAATATAAAAAACAACTTGCACAAATATAAATCACTACAAGTCATCGATCGAACAAAATACACCGACGCGTCAACGTTCGACGCGGGACAGGCAAGGACGGCCGACGAACCCGAGGGCTACAGTCCTGAACGTAGATAGAGAACTTTACAGTCCTGATTGAGAATTTCACATGACGTACAAACTGACAAACAAAAGAAACAAGTGTTAGAAATTGTTTTCTAGTAACGGGAAAGGCAGAGAATTGATTCGTGCCTTATAAATATAAATAATGAAAGCAAGGAAACTGCGTCGTTTACTTGCGTGTCCTTCATGACAAGTTTTATTTTTCGTAAAATTGTCAAAGTGAACTTTCATGATATACTTCCTGCAGTTATTTTTATTTTCAAAAAATAAACTATTAGGCCGAATTCTAATATTCAACGTGACTACCTTGAAAATATATCTCTTTGAATAAGAAAATATGTTTCCTTCCACTCTTGCTAATGATGCATATTCTCTCTAGGCACGGTCCGTTTCACTGTTTTTTCACTTGCTATCGGTCATATAACTATATCGTTCAATGCAAAGAGAACGTTATATAACCGATAGCTAGTGAAAAATCACTTAAATGGCCCATCCTTAATTCTTTCAAAGCCAGTGCGTTTTTGGCTACTTTGAGGATTTAATGGATATAGTTACCACGCCACGCCAAACATCAAATAAACGCCTTGTTTGTTTGTAAAGTACAATGCCCAAAAGTGGTACCAAAAATTCTCATGCATCAAGATAAAAATTATAAAGTAATTATTTCTATAATTTTATTACAACACTACGCTCTTTTGATTCGATTTTTAAACAGGGATTTATTTTAAAGTATAAAAGCATGAATTTTGCTTTACCTACATGACGTTCGCATGAGACGTTTTAGAAGCTATTTTCTATGAATTGATTTTTCGATTTTATTCAAAAACCGGGTTTTCTTTACGAAAAGAACTAATGCAGATGTAATATAATAAGTCTAGTCTCTATAACAAATGTTTTAATTAAATGCAACTTGGTCCTCATTAAGAAAAAAAATGCCATATCTAGCATAAAGCAAAACGGTTGTGTAAGACCAAACCTTGTGATCTCCAATAACCTCACCATGCCCTTTCACTCACGAAATCCTCAAACCAGACACTGATACTACACTCGTGTTACTGTTGAATTACACCTATGACACTGTGGTTAAATGGGTCGCCTTCCAAACTCTATTAGTCGGTTCGATTGCTACAAACAAAGAGGATATTTTATTGAAAAATTTATTTGCATTCAAGTGTTTCTATCAATATATCATTATTTTATTACATTAAGTTTACGGAGATTTTGTTCATACCTAGCTCTATGGAACGCGTCAATTTAACGCATTAAAAAAGAACATAAGCATTTCATGGAATAAGTAATTTATTTGAATGGAATATTGCCACATAGATGACCGGTTGGCGCAGTTGCCAAAACATTGGCTGCGGCATCGCAGGTCGTGGGTTCGATCCCCACACGGGGCAAATATTTGTACGAGGTACAAATAGTTGTTTCGGATCTGGCTGTTTGTCTTTGTGCGATTTATGTTTGTAAAACGCCCTTGTGACACAAGACTATGGTCTTATAATAAGGGCAGCGTTTTAAAAAAAAGAAGTTATAATGATATCAAATAGGAACTTAGGTGACGAATAAAAAGCCATTTAGCAAAATAAATTAAATTAAATCTAACCGCTTTCCAAATGCTTCTAACGCTTCGTATATCTAGTGTTAAACAACACTTATCAATGTAAGTATATTATATTCTAGTTTTGCTTTTTCTGTAATGCCTTCTTAATTGCGAGTCTCTATTTTTTAACACGCTAAAATGTATGTGGGTGTAACCGCATATACCAGTTAACATTTTATATGCAAGGTATGTTTACAACCGAAATAGGCAAGTGAAGTGATTACCACACTCAAGAACGCTCACAACATCTATGCGTTAGATGTTATCCTTAGATTATTTTAACACGATTTTATTAGCTTCGCCTGTATGTTTGTTCGCTTGTTTGTAACCGACTCCTTTGAACACTGTTTTGACCCACTTTCCGCGGACAGATTTGATTCAAACTTTGCAGACTTTTCTAGGGTAGATGACATTACGATAATTTGATAAGCATATCCCATTATCCCGACTAGGATCGCCAGGACTTGTAATTTTTTACTTTTTAGTTCGATTTCTCATTGAAGCGTGTTTTTTTTAGTTTTTTAAAATATATTTTTGTTTCAACCTAAGCATGGAAATGCTTAATGCCAGATCAAGCCGTAGAAGCAAAAAAAAAACCGCAGCATACAAACGTCCAATTGATATATATAAATACATAAACACACGCACTTTTACTCTTCCAATAACCCCGCTATCCTGGAGGCATGAAGGTCCTTCGCGTATACCGTAAAGGACGTAGACCCCACGAACCCGAGGTGGGGTGACCCTTGTGAAGGCGACCTCTGGAGGACGTTTCTCAGAGTTCAAGAGGCCTATATAATAAAATTAGTCGTCTAAAGCGGTTTCACCTATCTTTTTGTATTTGTCCAAAATCTATCTTAAATGTATGCTAATACATCTTATAAACTACCTGCATGTCAGATTTTATTCAAATCTTTTATATACGTTATTTTTTTGGGAAAGGACGACAACGAGCAGACGGATCACCTGATGGTAAGTGACCCCGTTGCTCATGGACACACGCAACATCCGGAGAGTTGCGAGTGCGTTTTCAAGCTAGGAAATTGGATACAATAGGTTTATTGGATAGGATGGTTCGGGAGTAAGGATTTAGAGGGGATAGGAGTGGGAAAAGAAAAGGCTAGACATGGCCATCCGGCATCCCCAAAAGTCATACATACTTTATTTTATGCTGATTTTATAAAGGGCGGTGGTACTTCCCCGGCGAAGCGTGGCCGAAAAAGTGCAGCAAAAGCTGTGAAAGGATGTTATGCTCTACCACCTGTGAGATGTCTTAAACAACATCTAAAAATGCCATCATCCACATTTATAAAATTGAAGTTCTCCTGACTGAATTTCGGTCACGGCGTTCAATCTACTCAGAGATCAGCCAGCTGTGCAGGACATATTATAGTGCACAAGTATACGCGCAGACACAGATGCCCCCTCTGTTCTTAAACTAAAAGCCCGATGGGACGGATATCCGACTCGACCGGAGAGGCACAGCGCCGACATTTTTGGACGCATGGATCATCTTTCTTTTGAGGCAATACGGTGATCAGCCCGCATTGCCCTAACCCAACCAATAAACAACAATACAAAGTTATTCTATCCCCACGGGATTCGAACCCACGACCTCCGGTTTACAAAGCAAGGGCCAATACCACTAGGCTACGGAGGTTGTATAACATTAGTAAGTATAAGACTAGTAATAGATAATAACTTTGCCCGTGTGAAATTCGTAAGCGTAATACATTCATGAGCAGTTTGCAATTTTCAACCAACTCCAAAAAGGACGTTCCCAATGCGACTGTATGTATGTTTGTCGATTTCTCCGCAAGTTATGAGCCGAGATTTTTTTTTAATTTTAAGGTTATAGATACACGGTGTTCCGATATAATTTTAACGAAAATCGGTCCGACCGTTCTTTCTTAAAATCAAAATAAATAAAAAATCGTCCGTGAGCCATACTCATTGTCCAGGCCTTTAACTCTACTCGGGGCGATCTTGAGTTCAAACCCCGGTGCCGGCACCAATGAAATTGCTAGCGATCTATTTTCAGTTTAAGGTGCTGATTTACCAAGTGCTGTGCGGTGAAGGAAAACATCGTGAGGAAACCTGCGTATCTAAGAAATAATATTCCTAAGATTTGTGAAGGCTACCAATGAGCACTTTGTCTACGGGAGGTCTTTGCACAGCAGTGGGGCAGTTAAAAAAAATTGTTTTACATTTTATTCAACCAGTAAGAGGAATAATATACATATACTGAGAAGAAATTATTATTTTAGTTTTATATTGTTACGACTGGCGGAAGTATCAAAAAGATACTCCCTTCATGACTTCCAAACGTATGAGCTGTCCATCATTACAGAAATGTTTCACAAACTCCGTTCAAAACTATGC
>JAOCPS010270072.1:0-13295 GCA_025505425.1 Graphium colonna | reverse complement strand
TTTGTTTTCTTTATAAATATTTGACAGGTCTTTCTGTGACGTAATGAAACATTTATTTGTTATTTTAAACACAATCCTAAATAATTTGATTTATTTATTGACCCTTAACGAACGAGTGCCGCCATATTCGAGACATTTTATATATTCTAAAAAAAGGTTATCTACAAAAAAAATATTTATAAATGTGTACAACTCTATACTTAACATACGCGTAAACATCTATTTATTTATTTCAATTCTCATTATTTTTTAGTTTCTTTTCTTTTACTTCTGTATCCTTTTGTAAAGACATATCTGTTCATACATATAGCCATTATTTCTGTAAGTTTTCATTAAATCGAATAAAGCTATATTATATGGAGCACTTCATTTGCTAAAAATCCGTAGACCTATAAGGCAGTTTTAGAAAAATGCGCTCATTCGTTAATGTTTGCTCAAATATTTTCATTACTTTTATATACACTAATGTAATGTTATAAGCATTGGAATTATAACAGGATACGCATGAAAGGGAATGGTTTTTGCCTTACCGTATCGTGTATATAGAATTTAGTGGCTTTTACAACGTTGAATATATTCCACGTTGGCAATAATGATTTTCATTTTCCGTGACAACCATCAAAACGATGAATACATTCGAAAGTTTGCGTGTTAAATAACTTATAAAAGTTTCGACACTTAGCGTCTTACGAATACCTAGAGGCAACCACAAAACTAGTTTTCTTCATGCACGAAGAGCTACTCGTGTGGTACACGGTTCCGTACAAAGATTTTATGTAATATTCAGTGCCAAACTTTGTCACTTTAAAGTATGCTATGTTTTTTTTATTTTATTGCTCCACCATACCATCGTATCCTTGCATAATCTGTATAAGAGAGACAACATTTTCTAACACAATTTTCGTAAAAAAAAAACAGTTTTGACATTGTTTCTTTTTTGTGTTGATTTCGGATTAGTAGACACAGCTTACGTGACGTGGTATAATAAAACAACTTAAAAATTATTCTGTATTTGCCAAAGAGAAACGCATCTTTCGCATCAGCAACTACAAATAATATAGTGCACAAATGTAGTACAGGCGGTCTTTACCTGATGCATGGTTATTACGGAAGCCACCGCCACCGTGGCCTAGTGGTATGGGCCCTTGCTTTGTAAACCGGAGGTCGTGGATTCGAATCCCGTGGGGAGACATTGACTTTGTGTTGTTGTTTCTTGGTTGGATTAGGGCAATGCGGGCTGATCACCCGATTGCCTGAAAAGAAAGATGATCCATGCGTCGAATGGGCATGTATAAAGTCATTCCTGCGCCTGATCTCTCTCCGGTCGTGTCGGTTCTCCGTCCCATCGGGCTATGATAATAAAGGAACAGAGAGTGCACCTGTGTTTGCGCGTATACCTGTGCACTATAATATCTCCTGCGCAGGATCAGATCAGATTGGCCGCCGTGGCCGTAATTCGGTCAGGAGGACTTGTTACAAAAGATAAAAATCATTATTGCCGAGATGGAATATATTTACCGCTTTAAAGGCACAAAATTCAATATAGGTCATCCCACTTTTCAAGCAGTCGGATGATCAAGCCGTATGGCTTCTAACTTCTTCTTAATTCGATAATAATAAGTAATTAAATGAAATATAAATTTGTATTCGTTTTCCGTCTAAAGACACGTTAACTATGTAGTTTAATTATATACAAAACAAATTCATAGCAGTGCAAGGTTAAGGATAAAACGATACGACAAAAAATATTAACGTAATATATAATCAATTTATTTCACACTTTTAATGCTTTGAAAACAGTCTAAGAAGCAAATTCTGCTGACAACAATACAAACACAAAATGTTACTGACTTTTTTACATACAAATTGATAGTTAAATAATTTATTATTTCCGCTGGTGGAATTAAATAAAACTTTGTCAACGTTTTCATAGATTTCAGTAAAATGACCTTCGTCTGTATAAATTGACAACAAAGCATTTAGCGGGAAAGGAACCCTAAAAAAATACGTGCGGCTTGCGACTTTATTATAAAAACTACTTTTTGACAAATTTAAACAACATCGATATTCGCTCGGATATTTGCAAAACTGGGTTCCGGTCAAGGTTGACGAGGTTTTTTAGTGTTATATTATGCAATATATATTCACGGTCTGAAATATCAACAGATAAGCAATATTGATTGGTATAGTACATATCTAACACCGGAAATCGCAGTAGCGGCGACTTTTTTCAACTCACTTTAAAAAGGGAGGAAGTTTTTAATTCAGATGATTCTGTTATTTATGTATGTTCGCACGATTTCCATAATCTGTGAACCAATTTTTTTTTGGTGGAATGGTGTTTCTGAAATGGTTCTATAGAATTTTCCGAAAAAAATATTTAATAGTTTCGTTTTTTTAATCAAAATAAGGGAAAAATATGTGTCCCGAGAGTACAATTTTAAGGAGTTTGGAGTCGAGTTGCGTAATTTAATATAGTAAAAGTGATTTTTTTTTGAGGATTAAAAGATGGATTTATGTAATTTTTCCTGCAAGAAGCAATTGATTAAATAAGACTTATGATGTAGCTACATAACATACATACTTAGCCTATATATTACATAACCTGAGATGATTATTTACACAGTTTGAAAACCTTGTTAGTTTTATACATGTTGCGTATACTCAAAAGCAGATCTGGCATTTAAATAAACAACTTAGAACAAAAAAAATACGTAATAACCAAAGTTCTCCTTCAATAATACAAACAAATTCATACAAATAGCATATGTTTAAAACAAAATCAAACTACAGTTGAGAGATTTCAACTTCGATACCATAATAAATTAAATAGATATTTAAAAAAGCCACAATTAGTTTCACGTTATGTCTTCAAAATATAAATTCAGTCCTCCTGACCGAATTTCGGTCACGGCGGCCAATATACACAGGGATCAGCCAACTGCGCAAGAGATATTATAGTGCACAAGTGTACGCGCAGACACAGGTACATTCTCTGTACCTCAACTCTCAAAGCCCGATGGGACGATAATTCGATACGACTAAAGAGAGATCAGGCGCAGGACAGACTTTTTACATGCCCATCCAACCCATGGATCATCTTTCTTTTCAGGCAATCGGGTGATCAGCCCGCATTGCCCTAATGCAACCAAGAAAAAACAGCACGAAGTTATTGTTAAAAAGCATTAAGTTACAAAGGCGGTACCATGCCAACCATAAAGTATAATAATAAAATTATTACGATATTTTTTTATTAACATTACTTAGTTCGGATAAGCATAACACTGATAGCGTTTCATGACGTCAAAAGTTTCGTAAATCTTGATACTTATGAAAGTATCAAATGCTCATTTCAAACTGCGTTAGAAATTTCGACATTATTGCACGTTTATAAAATTACAAGGAAACCGATAAATTACATCACGGACGTGCTAAGAGGACGACTTTTTAAACACAGAATATATTAGCTTATAAAATGGACTCATTCATCTCATTTTACATTAAAAATACTATTTAATAGTTTATTTTTATCAAACTATCGAGATGGACACATGTTTATACTAATTTGCTAGAACTCAAACATATTTTATCGATCTGCATATAGTTAATCTTTTTCGTTGAGATGCATTTTCAATGTAGATAAATAAAAATAATGGAACAAGAAATCAATCAAAATCTAGGATACAATAATGTCAAAACGTAGGAAACGTGCGATTTAAATATAGGATCATTTATTTTACAGAAACAATAATAGACAGCGGAATAGGAAAAAAAAATTAAAAACAAAACAACGGACGAAGCGTACTTAGCCTTGCTTACAAAATGTAAAAAATACTGAATATAGCATAATTAGGGCAAAAAACTACAACTAGACCTTCGAATCGTGTAATGTAATGTAAATATTATGCATATCCATGTTCCAAATACGATTTTAGGAGGCAAGTTAATATTTCTTAGGCATTGGCGTATTTAGGGATACTTTCCAGGGGGAGTTTGGCCCTCCATGTGAAGTTTCTTACGTGTCCAGCCTAGAATTTCAACTAGGCACACAATATCCTGAAGTGGGCACCAGACACTACAGGGGTAGGCACAGCCCACCCTCCCCCATACCCTGCTCTATTCTTATATAGCCTATCTTAGGGTAAGATTCTTTTTAGCATTGCTTTCTAAGGTTCCTTACAAAAAGGCTTCCAACAGAATACCGTTACTAAGCTTCCGCAGTCCGTTACAAACCGAACTGCGATCTTTTGATGCAAGGAAACTATTTCATTTTGCAATTTTTACATAATTTAATAATGGCAATAGGTGGACGATTATGATTATCAATGTGTTCACAAAATATATTCGCGGCTTTGGGACTATAAGTGACTAATATTTATAATAACATAATGGTGATTTGTTATATTGTTATTTATAAGGAACCTGATTAAATGACGAATATTTATGCCGAATTTACAAACTCTTTCATTTCTGTTAGTAAGTCTTGAACAAAATCTTGAGAACCAGATTTATTTACTTCACCAATGAATTTCGAATGAAAGTGCAAGGGACTGATATCAATACTAATTTTAAGGCAAATTAGACAATTGAGTTAATAATTGAAAATATATGAGTACTTCTAAAAAAAAATATGTTCGCAATGTGTTTGTGTATCTTGTTACATATATTTTAACACAAAATTACAAAATATTCGACTTCGAGCGCCTTATGGAGTGTACTTTCGCGGCATAATTTTCTAGTATTTTTTATTAAAAACAAACTACTAATACGATTTCTCTAAAAATTTTATGAGACCAATTCGGAGGTGTGTCATTTCAAATTCAAAAAAATTAAATCGGTTCATTAATGACGGGGATACACACGAACATACCTAATAAAATCAGAAACATAATTTTCTACACTCAGTTAAAAAGTAATAAGTATTATACGGTCGTACGGAAGGATCGCTAAATGCCAGGAGTTAAATATTTATAAAAAAAAATTGTTAAAATTGATAAAGGGAATCTTTAACTTTACGTTACAACGTGCAGAAAATTCTCAAGTTAGTTGATTGCTTTTTCGTAAACGAAAATTCTTTTTCTCGTTGTCGTGTGTTTTTTTAACTAATAGAACTGAAAAAAACCTCAAAAAAAATATTTCAAAGTTGTTAGAAGTCGGTTTTGTATTTATCTGTAAATGTAATTATTTCCTGCATTTTTAAAGCAATATACCTCAATGTAAGGTAGCTTGAAGATGTAATAACAAGGAATATCTATTGGATTTTGCTACTTATCGTGTATAATATTAAAAAACTACAGCTCCTAAAAACTACAATTTAAAGAAAAACAACAATTAATCGATAACACAAATTTAGGCATTTGGAAACGGTCGCCTCCATAGGGTGACGTCACGGCGTATAATATCGATAAAAGTGGCTCTAATTTATCAACATTATATGTTTTACGATTATTATGCATGAAATATCACAAAAAAATTTTAACCGTCATGGTGAATCAGAGACTAGATTTTATTTCACGCAAATAGGAATAGAGAAAACCATAAATGGATAGAGAAAACTATCTTTTAAAAATTTATGAACAAAATTTCTGTAAAATTATTAAGTTTAAAAAAAAAGAATTTGATATTATATGCACGAATGTCGGAAATTACTACGACGCGATCGTATAGTTTTCAAAAATTGGATAAACATTTTAGTCTAAATAAAGAAACTTCATTTTTAAAAACAAAACTAAAAAAAATATATGAAATATGTTTACAAAATATTTGGAACTTTTATCACAATGCCGAAGACGGTTTCTAAGTTAGCCGATAGAGAACCATGATCACTAGTACGGATGCAAAATAATTTGTGGTTTTCGGTGTTCTAATTTGCTACAAAAGCACTTAATTTATTTAATTAAGACTGTTTAGGGTAAGATAGTTATTTGCACATGATTAATACAAAAAGCACACTTACGAAGCGAGCGACGCATTGGCGATCACACTTGTCCAGATCATAACTTCCAGAGAATACGAAAATATAACCTCCTTATTTTTCCGAAGTTGGTTAATAAGGCTCTGGCATTGATTTTAAAGACAACATATTTAAACATCCTTGTTTAAGTACTAAATGTTACATATACAAGTTCACGCACAAATGACACATTTAACAATTAATGTATTGATTTAAGTAGCTTATAAATTATTTGTCATTTAATATTTCACACTGATAAGTTAGCCATACATCAAATTCAAACTAAAAAATTAATGCTGAAAAATATTCAAAAACATGGAGAAAAAAAATTAAGTTGCTAAATTGTCATGTTTTTACTTCTTATTCATAAACATTTATTCTTTAAAATAAACTTACCACAAACATGGTGGCCAGGAACTTTCCACATCCCCACGAAATATCCATATAATCCCGCTGTTCTGACCACTGGAACCACATCCTGAGACCATCTTCAAGGAATGTGGAGATGAGACACAGGCGTGCCACTGTTGGTAATACATTCTTGCCTTTGCGGATTACCTAAATAAAAGATAATTACTTACATTAAACACAAACTTATCAGAAAATTAATGTCTTTGAGAAAATTTATATAAACTAAAGAAGAGTTTGAATCCCGTCATTATTATCATCAATCCGACTATTGTTATCAACTAAACCTTAGTGCAAGCCTAGAGCTTAGTTAGAATGGTTAAGAAATATAAGTAAAATTTTAAATATAATAATAATCTGCCAATATTTGAAAAAAGAACTTTAAAATACTAATCAAGCTCATAGATGTTAACTACACAGGGGTAAATAGGTAAGCAATTTTCATTACAAAGGAAGGAATTAAATGATTTATTATAATAACTCACTATACATGGTAAAATATGAACAATAACTTTGTTATAGTTATTTGATGAATGTGATTAAAAATTCATTAAGCTTAGATATTATTACCAAATAAGCTTTGTAACAGAAAATTTATGGTAACCATAGAACAACAGGGCAATAATTAGTTAAATTGCACTACACACTCATTAATTAACAAACATTTTTAAAACTGCTTGTAAGTATTTCTTATCCATGCAATTTTTTTGTTATCAGAAGCAGTATTTAGTGATATATGGGAAACTTACATAATTTAAAATTATCTAAGTTGATAACAAATTTATTGAATTAATCATCAAAATATGTATGCTCTAAAATAAATCCTAATCTTGTTTACTATATAACTGTTTTTACAACTTCTATGTTCATAAAAATCTGCTCTACTTATAAGTCACATATATCTTGGAGATGTTGCCACATTTATTGCAGTTATAATAATAATTGACATTTATATACAAATAATTTATATAGACATTTTAACAGTAAATCAATTAACAAATGTAAGAATGCACAATAATTTAAAAAAAGGGACACATCATTCTGAATGCAACCATAAATCTAAGAAACAAGGTTTTTGGTAAATAAAATTTAAACTAAAACATCAGAAACATTAAATTCTTCTCATTAAAAAAATTAACAAGGTATTATTAACACTAACAATTTTTATTAACTGGGAATAAATGAGATAAGGTAGCTCTAACAATTCACTATTACACAGCAATTGATCAAAATATCTTATAGTAATTAACAAAACAAAAATTTGGCAGCACTTATAGTCAATGTCTTTTAAGATATATATTTAAATATTAATTGTGATCCAAATTATTCTTTTATGTCATTATAAAAGTTATGGATGAAAATAAAAAAATATTAATTAGCATATTAAAGAATTATATGACACATTCTAACAAAATGAAGAAGCTTAAATTTGTTACAATTACATCTTTTCTTTAGTGAGAATAACTACTTGATGGAAAATTTTTGTAGTAACTATTTTAAGCTTTATTTTCTATTATTAAAACATGCATTCAATGGTTGAGCGTTTGAGAATTGTTAAATCACTTTTTACGTACTAATCAGTTTAAAAATATATACACACAAATTAATTTTAAAGAGGAAAACAATCTCTACATAAACATTCCAAGATTAAATAAAATTAAGTAACTTTGAAAAACCTTATACAGGTTTGATTATTAAATTCCGTCCTGTCAATTTAATTAATATTTATGGGGTAAAAAATATATTATACAGAACCTGTCGAAAATATGTTCGGTGACGTGACAAACCCATCCAAATCGAAATACATATCGCAATTTAATTTTTAATGAGATTAATCACTTATTAATTAAGAAAATATATACCTGGTCTGCAACATCTTCAGCAGTAGACACATATTCATTAGGAATTTGCATTTTTACCACAAAGGCATAAGCACTTACACGAAAACTAAATCTCACTGTCGTTGAACTCGCAGTCACTTAGAACTCGAGTGACGTGTGGATAGTTGGATATACTTCCTGTTCAAATAACTGACTACAGAAACAAATTTCGCATTATTTCAAGTAACTATAAAAAAATTGTCAACTAAATACTAAAATATTTTTTCTTGTTCCTTCTACTGTTTTTTTATTTATAAAAATCAATAACTACTTTGTTTTCTGAATTAAGAAAACCGGATGTTTTGGCTATATACAAAATGTCAAATGTCAATCTTTGAAGGCGTACCTCGAAATGTGTGCAACAGAAGCGCTATTAATTGTGCGGAAATTGTGTAACGTTATATAAATATAGCAATAATGACGCTTTTTTGCAGTATACTCGCCTTTTTTCTGCTTTATCTAAAATTTTATTGGGCCCGAAATAACTTTAATTTATAATTTAATCTATATACATTCTTTTCACCATTGTTTCTTTCATCAAAATTAAGGACATTATTTAAATTGAAAATTTCAGAAATTATTAAAAAAATATTTCAAGACAAATATAACGGGAACCATTCAATTTTGAAATAAAAACAAATATAAAAAAGAAAAAACTAAGAGAATTTTAATAAATTAATACGAAAAGAATACCGATACACCCTCCACCTCTAAAAGCAGTCCAAAATTATTTTTATGTGTTCGTTATGAGACTTTCACCTACGCAGCGATGTTCTTTGATACTGTGAACATAGCCAAATTTGATACTATTAGCAAAAATATTTTTCTTATTTTTTTATATCAAGGGAAGCAAATGATCATGCGACTATTTGGTAAGTGATCACTGCCACCCATAGATTCTCACAAAACCAAGTTGAGGCGAATACTGTTTCACGTCAGTTTTATTTAAAAGAAATCAGTATCTTATATATTGACGTAAACTATAAAAAAAATCCCGGAACGTCGTTTCGTAGCATCACAAATGTATTTATTTTTGTAATATTTGAAATCTCAAAAGAAAGATATGATAAGTCCGTTTAGTTATTTAATAATATTAGAAACACCAATACTTATACAGTTCAAATTTCCGCGGAATAATGGCGTCAATGTAAACGTACTACAACTGCTTGATTTCGTAGCTCATGTACTCTATTGCAATTAGCGCATTTCGGATTGTATCCCTTATGACAGATGTGTCTACAAATTGTCAAAGTAACCTAAATATTTATCGTATTTAGAATTCTAAGAAAGCTTAAAAGATAGCATTATAATTAATATATAAACATTATAATATATTTTCATTTAATAAATATAGCTACTTATTCCCGTGGAAATAATAACATCTGCAAAACAAAAAACACATTAAAATGCTAGAAGTTACTTGTAATGATCGTTTGGGTAAAAAAGTCAGGGTAAAGTGTAACCCAGATGATACAGTGGGCGATTTAAAGAAGTTAATAGCTGCACAAACTGGAACAAGATACGACAAAATAGTATTGAAGAAATGGTATACCGTATTCAAGGACCACATCAAGTTATCGGATTGTATCCTTTTAATATTTTGTAAAAATCTATCGTACAATTCAGTAAATAATATGTATAATATTACTAAATATAGTGTAGATATATTAGATCTGTTATTAAAGTTAAGATCGTAAGAAAAAGTAGAATACTGTGTACTGTATAATTCAAATTTTTAGGGATTAGAAAATGGGGTGACAACACTATTAATGGTTCTTAGTGTTTCTCACTAGAAAACTTAAGTATTGTCTCTTTTCTCTGCGAGTACATTACACCTTTACTTAAATTTGTCATTCTGCTCACAACCTACTTCTCTCATAATGTCTCAAGCTCCTGGCCCTGCTCTTTTTAATTGTACTCCAGTGGTAGGGCAAGTTAGACTATATAGTGGTACTCTTAGTGCTCTATTACTATGATAAACTATAACCATAATTACAACATAACAAGAACCACCTTTTGTAATTTTTACTATAGACATGGTTTAACAATTTTAGTCAGTTAAAAATAACTGGAAGTAAAAATATTATGATCATAGTCTATGGTTGCTGTTCATACAATTTAAGTTCATACCAAATCCCAACTTGATAATTTGTCCTTATACTTGTTGATGATATATTTACCGTCTTAAAACTCAATAGGTTTATTATTTGTTAGTGAAACATTTTGCAAGTGTAAAGGAAACTTTATTATTTTTTTATTACAGTAATATATACATTAACTATTACAAAAATCAATTCTTTTCTGTGTTTCTAAACATATATAAAAAAAAAAAAATTTCTAAACATATATTACTTTTAAAATTCATAAAAGTATAAATTTAAATAAATTGAAAGTTGTAGTTTTAGCATGAAGGTCATATATTTATAATTTTTTAACTTGAGCGTGTACAAACATCATTAATAATTTTTCTTTTAAATGTAACTTTAATAAAATTCTTCTTAAATAATGACCTTAAATTTACTTCAGATGAAATTCATGATGGAATGAACTTGGAGTTATACTACCAATAAGGAAAAGGATTCTGCAGGATAAATTTTTATTATAATATAATCTTTAAATAAATTTTAAGAGCAATAACATTTTTTTCATTTCATGTCTTGTGTGCATTTTGATAAATCACTTATGACAATGATTATGGCGACTACCGGCTTTAGATGAGGGCAATCCAGGCATACGCCGGGGCGCCGACGTCCGGAGAGCGCCCCACCTGCCACTTACGGCGAAAATCATCGTCGGTTTTTGTCAGAATTTGACACCATTTAATTCTCACCTATCACAAAGCTTTAATATGTTTAATAAGTATACCATTTATTCTAACACTTTGAATTGTCGCGACTGTTTAAATACGGTAAAAATCCTGAACCAAAAGAGTACGCTAACAGTACTGGGGCTTCAAAAACAGAAAGAAGAGATATTGTTGCTTAAAATTAATATATATTTTTATATGCTTAGGACTGCTCTTCTGGGACTAACATACCAAGATACAGAAAATTTGATAAATATAACACGATGAATAGGTAAAACCAGGCAATTGACATACACTTACACTTACACACGCACACACACACACACACACACACACACACACACACACAAAATGTTACGCATATATCTTGTAGTGTATTATGTCCTTGTTCCAATGTTTTCAAATTATTTCTTGGCAATATTGTACCATAAATAAACATGTGTGTAATCTTTGGAATTAAACAAAGAGAATTATTATTATTATTATATGACATTTTAATATAATTTTTGTTCAACTACAGGTTATAAAACTGC
This sequence comes from Graphium colonna, assembly GCA_025505425.1. Classification (NCBI taxonomy): domain Eukaryota; kingdom Metazoa; phylum Arthropoda; class Insecta; order Lepidoptera; family Papilionidae; genus Graphium; species Graphium colonna. The sequence goes on along the minus strand of JAOCPS010270072.1, from coordinate 1,715 downwards.
ATAAAAATGCTTTAAAAAACCTCTCCTTACTTTGAATATTTACCTTTATTAATATAAAGAAAAACTTATTTGACTTAGCGCTGAGACTTTTGTGAACCTATCATCCCCTCATAAAAGTGAATATGAGTAATAAATCCAAAATACTATTTTCAGCGGATTGGTATACATGCATCAAAACCAATTTGCTGAACTATAGTATAGAAAGAAAGTGACTTATTCGATTTGCTTCTCACTGGGTGATCAGATCGTAGTCGCCGATTCTGTATATATTCTATCCTCCATACTTTTCATCTGCGGCAAGTCAAATTCTAGTTGCTCTTGCAATATGACGCCTTAAGAGTGAGTGCTATCGAGCTCAGGTCCCAACTACGGCTTTATTGCTACAAAAATTCACGTTAAAAAGGCCGTCGGGGGTGAACTTCCGCCTTCAGTGGTCGAATACGGAACGTGGAGTCTCTTAGAGGCTCGATGGCACTTGCTCTCCTGGCTCTCAAAGACTGGCTGCAATAAAGTAAGAGTAGTTGACGCAAGTAAATCACCTGCCTTCAAGTACTCGCGCGTTTTGGTCTCTTGCAAAATTCACTTGTCGCTTGCATACGCGAAGGAAGTTCTGTATGCAAACTTTACCACACGCAGAACGGTGGTGACTAATAGACTTAAATCACTGTCAAGAAAACAGATCTTTTCTGCAGTCTTTGTGTGTCAAACTTGACCATCTCAGGGTGTGAATACAATAAAAAAAGAAAAAAAAATGTTTCACCGGAGTGCGCTTCTCTCCCTGGATGTCCATAAATTGAGTGGGCGTGATAGAATCCCTGTGATAGTGTAGAATACGTGCATAAGCAATCAAGAGCAAATAAAGACCTTGGCAGTTAGCTTGCAGAAACATTCAATCCGATAAGGCACAAAGCGTTTATTTTGAAAATCACGTCTTACGAGCTAAAAAAATTGCGAATGTAAGCAAGCGCCCGAGACCATTAGGGCCAGGATAGCAAGAGCCATCGAGCCTCGAGACTCCAATCACCCGTGAGGGATGCGGCGCAGGACCCTGCCGTACACCGTATTCAACCACTGTAGGCAGAAGTCCACCCCCCGTGGCTCCGACATTCCACAACCATGAGCGTTGTGGCCTAGCCTAGTCGCGGAGAATATTCAGAGCGGTTAACAATCTACCAATACACCTCTTTCCCCGCGACTCCCTTTGCTTACAGAGCACAGGGGAGATCAAGAAGCATATTTTTACCTAAGTAAAAGGTTTGGTCGCCTACCTTCTCTATAAACAAAAGGGGGCACAAAATGTATAACTCGCCCGCGACGCCTAGATGCCCTAGGCCGGCCCTGATGTGGTCATCTTTTATAGGATGATTCGTGAATCACTTACGATATTGTTAGGAATACACACAAACTTTCCAATAAATCAATGAAGTGTGGTGGCAAGGCGCGGTGGCAGATCGACAGTACGCTCGCCAGCCCCCCGAGCGCTTACCCGCCATCCATCTCAGCCCCGGCCACGCCGTGTCAGCTAGGATGAGCACAAATTATGAACATAAATAATTGTTCAATTTTAGACAATGTTTATTTCGTGGTAAATCAATATTTACTTTTAACAATATTTTTACCCTAACCCACCTAAGAAACGGTACCAATGTAATGTTTTTCCTCGTGTCTCGAATTTAAATATCTATTCATTGACGAAATGTTTCATTGTTTACGGT
>JAOCPS010269961.1:0-13295 GCA_025505425.1 Graphium colonna | reverse complement strand
CCCGACCGACTCGCCGTCGGCCTACCATCCCAACATGCTGCTCGACGAGACGTGCAAGCTTTTCGAGCGAGTGCTCGCTGCACGACGTGTCGGGCGCATGGCAGCGGTAGGTAGCTAAGCGACGGTCAATTCTGCTTCCGTCGCGGGCGGTCCACCATCGACGCCATCTCCCGTCTCAGGGACAGAGTCGAGGAGTTTGTCGGCCTGGAGGTTAGTGTTGTTGGCGGTGTCACTGGACATCGTGAACGCCATCAACACGATCCCCTGGACGACAATAGTGGAGGCGCTGAGGTACCACCGCATCCCGGGGTACCTCAGGCGCGCCCTTGCGGACTACTTCGTAGACCGGGCCATCTATTACCCGGCCCGGGAGTGGGTGGTCCGCAGAAACATGACGTGCGGTGTTCCACAGGGTTTGATCCTCGAACCGCTACTGTGGAACATCTAATACGATTGGGTCCTGCGTGGAGCCAATCTCCGGGGTGTCAGCGTGCCATGCTACGCCGACGTCGCACTAGTTACTGCGCGAGGGCCCACGTTCCGGAACGCGGGCGTGCTCACAACTGCGGGCACGGCCCACGTGGTGAGCTGCAATAGGAAGTTCAGTGACCATTTCCGGATACAGGAACCACAGTTGGTGTCGTATGCAGGAATGCTCACCAGGCTGCTCCCCAATTGCTAAGAGGCAAAAAGCGTATGCCGCCGCCTATACGACGGTGTTGTGCGCTCTAAAGCGCTTTACGGAGCGCCCATCTGGGCGGCAAGGCCCTTGAGCGCCAAGAACATAGTCCTGCTGCGACATAGGCAGCGGACCATGGCGCAGAAGGCCTCCATGGCGTACCGAACCGTGTTTTACGAGGTGGCATGCCTAATATCCTAAAGCCTCCCTTGGGACCTCGAAGCCGAGGTTCTGGCGGAAGTTTACCGGAGAAGGGCCCTGAGGCGGCTAAGGGGCGAGGAACACCTCCTGAAAGAGACCGTTCGCTGAAGGAGAGAAGGTCACGACGATCTCCCCCGCGATGGGAGGAAAGATTGGCGGACGCCTCGGCGAGCAAAAGCATCGTTGAGGCAATCCGCCCCGTCCTGTGCAAGTGGGTGCAGACGAGACACCGGGGGCGAACTAACTTCCTTACGCAGCTTGCCAATCCATAGCCCTATTTTCCATTCGCCATCTTCGCGTACATTGGCATCGAAGTTACCCATTACAATAGTGTAGAAGAGCGGGACATTGTTTTTACTACGTCCTCGTACATGACTTCTACGTCTTCATCCGGGTGCGTAGTTATTGGGGCGTAAGCCTGTAAGACTTTAAGAGAACATCTCTCGCTCAACTTTATGATGATATGCGCTTCTCTAGACGGCACACTGCCAACCTCTACGACTACTTGTTTGGTTACTGCTAAATATTTAGATATTAACATATTTAAATAAATCTTACATTTTTCAAGGAAAACAAAGCATTAAGCACAATACCTGATGATTTAAATTAACCACGAACCTAAAATATTTTTTGCAACGTTTTCGATGCTTCTTTTGCACCAAAATATTATGAGAGAATTTGCATGTGAAATATTGTCCGATAACTTTCAAACCAAACCACTTTTAAAGTTATTTTTTACATTTAATCAAAAATACCACCATGGCGCGTTTTAAAATATTATGTGTCGCCATCGACTGTTTCTATTTACGGGTCCTCTCTCAGGGGCCTTTAAGCTAAGAAGAATCTGCTAATGTGACCTAAGAGCTCGGTGGTCTGCTCCTAAACCGCATATTTTTTCCATATTTTAGGATAAAAAACGATTTTTTTTTAAATTGGTTCAAAATCTGCGCGAACTAAATTAAACATACTAATTTAAAACCTTCTCCCTTTTGAAAGTCTTCTTAATCCAAGTATTCTTCCATTTGATTTTCACGTTCTAAAAATACATTGTTATTTCGTCGTTACGGGATCGTTTGTTTCGTAAGGCAATATACTGAAGCGGGATTACACCTGAGCTCTTGAAATGTTATTCACATTAACCGTTAAAAAAGAAGAAAGCATTACTCATTTGTTTCAATTTGTGCATGCTTTTAAATTTAAACTGAGATTACGTAATTGTGATATTTTATATGATATTACAACCAAAACAACTTCTTCTAATCTCGTTAGATTCATAGATTACGTAGTTGTGATATTTGTAATTATACTTAAAACCTATAGACTTAACTCCATGGTGGTACTATTCGGTATGTAAGTGAAAGATTATACATATAACAAGGAAAATATATAAAAACGTTACGGTTAACTTGTTACTTTTATAATTTATATAAAAGTAACAAGTTAGAGAAAGATATACAACCTTATTTTTTTTCCTAAATAAATTAACATTTATTATCTTCTAAATTATGCTTAGACCTAATGTTTTATAACAAGATTATTTTCTGGAAAACATAACCTACTTCAAATGCCTTAAATGTGTACTTTGGAGAACATGTTTTTTTCTTTATTGTAAAAGCAAGTGTGTGTGTGTCTCTCTCTCTATGTGTGTGCGTGTGTGTGTCTATTTCTATCTATCTCTATCTCACTTTCTCTATCTCTCTCTGTTTGTGTGTGTGGGCCTGCGTGCACGCGGGCGTGCGTGCGTGTGTGCGTGCATACGTTTTATTGTGTTCCAATTAATACAAATTTTCTATGTTTACTGATGAAACGATTTTTATGATTTCTTTTACTCTTACGAATGTACAATTCGTTCCAATGCTTACACATTACATCAAGAAGAAGTACATAAAAATGACGTTCATAATATGAAGGACCTAAAAGAATCATAATATGAAACTATAAAGAAAAATATATTAAACCAAAATTGTACTTTATAAATTACACTTTCAATTCGAACAAGTTGCTACTAACCGTGTGCATACATCCTGATGTACTTGAAATGGTTTGTAAATTGATTATATTTAAGTAGTTGACAATGCATTTAATAGATCTAGGTAGTATTCTGATGATGGAATGTGAGACTGGTCGTGGTCTTAAATCTTTTGAAAAAAATAATTGTCCCAAATATTCATACTTGTAGCCTTATAAACACATAATTTAACTTACATGTGTATGGTACATTAGCGCAAATCTAGATTAAAGTAGTTGAGGTCCCGCTTTCGCATAGACAGGCTAGTCGGGATACCCAGTTTTTCCATTATGGACTAGAGGCTACAGAAGAGTCGGTTGGCTTACTTAGGGGCTGTGTCAGTGGAGATTATCCAGTAGTATTAAGATTGGATGTCACTTCCAACCTCAATCTCGCGAATTTCCTTTGTGTATCACAGTATCTGGTCAAGGTCGGGGACTCCAATCTTATATTCTAGTTTTGCTGTTCTCTGCTATTTATTTTAAGTTATATTAAATATAACAATTGGTAACTATTTATTTTTAATTATATAATTTATTGTTTATTTAAAGGGTAACTAGTCATATCTAACTTAATCTATTTTGTTAAAATAACTAACGTAGTAACGATTAATAAGGAAAGAATTACTGTTGATAATTTTGCGACTTACGATAAAAGAGATGATACTAAATAATAACTACCTTACACTTGTTAATATTATCTATATCAGATAATAAAAAATAATAATAAATACGTAAGGCATACCTACGAATCTCACCGACATATTAACTTTGCAAACGGTTTAAACAAGTTACCCATATACCGTGGTAAAATCGTTTCCCGTCAAGCTTTATTAGAAAATTGGCATCAATATACATATATATATATTAGTATATATTTTCTTAAAAAATATTCTTAATGTGCATATAGACATTTTCATAAAATAATATTATTATAAGAACGTTTTTAGTAACAGTGTGAATCACGAAGTTATGAAATGATTATCAACAGATTTTCATCTTAATGACTATGAAATAGAATCAAAATATTTAAAAATAAATGTCTAAAGGTGAGTGAGGTGGATCAAAATTTGTACAATATTTTTATTATATATCTAAATCTAAATTTTTGTATGCAAACCGCCCTTGCAAAACAGGCCTTAAAGCTTATAGTGACGCCAGCGTTTTATTTTATATATATATATGATATTTCTTTTCTGAAATACACAGGTGCCTGTAACCACAACTTTTGAAGAAAAAACATTACATGAAATTTATATATCATGGAATATTTTTTAAGAATTTAAATGTTTTTTACTGAAATTTTTTTGTTTGTTGTTTAAGTACCACCTGACGTCACGTAAAGCCGTTGCCCTACACCTACGAAAATATATTCTGTAGTTACGCACATTGGGAATACATAATCAATTATAAGAAATACACTGTTACGATGCTTACGCAGACCCATAACCAAAGATTTGTAAGTAAGCTTTTATAAAAAAATATTATTCTATAACCCAATACCTGAGTTTCGCACCCTCTTAGCATAATCTGCCTTTCAATTTGCTGGTGGTAGCTTTCTCATGATTTGTAGATTTTATTTTTTTTATAAAATTTTCGGGTTCATTATTGCAGAATTGTGGTAAAACAAATTCGTTCATGTCAGTTTAATAAACAAGAAACCGGAGAACTTATTATGTCTTCTTAAAGCTTACACTGATGCATTCTGAAATTTTGACACGCACACGCACATACTCACTCACAAACACATACACGCAAGTGCGCGCGTACGCACGCATACACACGCGCGCGCACGCTCGCACACGCACGCGCACACACACGCGCGCACTCACACACACGCGCATACACACACGCACGCACACACACACAGAGAGAGAGAGAGAGAGAGAGAGAGAGAGAGAGAGAGAGAGAAATATTTGACCTTAATGTTTTTGGTGTTGATGATTTCATACGTAAAATGTAAAATTGTTTCTTTGTTTTCTTCTAATTTTTTATCACTTTGTCTTACACCAATATTGTATACCAAAGAACTGTACACCTGGAAGGTGATCCCTAAGACACAGGCTGACCTAGTTTGGGGATCAATGGCAAATGATTTAAGTATTTGAGATTAAATAAATATTATTTTTATTTATTTATTTAAATAAAAAAATATTAATTGTGGCACATGAAATAAAATTCCGGTTCCATTATCCAAAATCGTAAGCGGCAAGCTCCTTCTTAATGCATAATCGCTTTAGCGGTCGTGTAAGCGCATTACGGGTATATTTCAAAGCTTGTCTCTTAAATACTACAATAGAATGTTCCAAGTGCCTTTTTAATATATAGAACATAAATAGCGACATTGCAATGGGTGACAAAAATCAAATTATATTTGGCATACCAATAACTTTTATTTCTTTTCAAAACTAGTTATAAATCGAACGAATATAAACATATACCTTTTTATTTATTGTAAATGGTCCTCATTTTATGACAACATGAATGAATTTCTACAGTTAAAATAGTTATTATTAAACGTTTCCTTCGCTATATAGCGAAATATACACAAATTTATTTTAGCTGTTATTATCAACATGAAAATTTACTTCGTATTTAAAAAAAATATTTAATTGAATATTATTTAATACTTTCTTTTGATTCTTAAAACGACCCATTGACCTTGCAAGAAAATGTCATAGAGATATACAAAGACTTCAAGCTAATCTTAAACCATTCTGATGTCTCTACGCTATTAGTTAGTTTTAATTAACATCGGGTTTAACTTGTAACCTTGTTTCTTGAATAATTCTAACCAAAATAATAGTAAAATAAAATATGTAACTGTCGCCAAAAATCGGTGTCTACTATAAATACGACATTTTTCTTAGATGGAAAAAACAGATTATTACAGGTGGGATAGTTACGATCATTCAAATATACTATTACTTTCTCAATATTGTCCACATCAATGCGCAAGCCTTCAGCTGATTAACCATAATATCTCTGGTGAAGATACTTGGCTTGACCTAATCCTGTCGTCTAATCCTTCCTTAGTCTCCTCACATACACACGAGACTAAATTTGGAACAGCTATATGAAGATGCAGCTAATATTCAGTGGAAGCCTGTTTTTTTATGCAAATAATGTAGATGATAAGGTCAGTGCCCTGAACAATCTGGTAACTAAATTGTATGATGTTCACACCCCTATAAAAAAAAATAATTTAGACGTACAGCGGCTCCTTGGATGAGAGAAATAATAAGGATAGCGATGAGACGTCGAGACCTGGCTTTTTAAAATTTCGAAAAGCAACGAACTGATGATAACTGGACGGTTTACAGACTAAATAGAAACTGATGTAATCAGATGATATATTCATGATATATCATCTCTTTTTCTTCTTCTGCTAATATCTGGAAGAATCTTATCTCTATCGAAATTCTTGGACTTGGTAAGTCGCGCGTTTTAAACCTTCCTCCCTCAATTGAATTAGATGATTTAAATCTCCATTTTACTTCCACCTCTTCGATGGATCATTTAACAATACATGAAACAAATTCCAATTTAAATGGTAATAATAACAAAATAATTAACGCGCCCTAGTATTAGTCTATTCTCCTTTTCTCCAGTTACTTCTGAAGACATTAAAAAAATTATCCATGACATTAAATCCAATGCTGTAGGATTCGATAATATCGGTCCACGCATAATAGTTCCTATCCTTAATATCCTTCTTCCAGCCGCTACCCATATAGTCAATTATTTCTTGAGTACTGGAACCTTTCCATTCTTATGGCGTAAAGCTCTTGTCCGTCCTCTACCTAAGTGCTCCAATCCTTCTCATTTTTGACCTATCTCCATCTTTCCTTTCATGGCCAAGGTAATCGAGTCCTGCGTTCTTAAACAAGTTTCTCACTTTGTTCTTAGTAACAACTTAATATGTCCGCTACAATCAGGATATTGACCTTATCATAGCACTACTACTGCCCTCCTTAATGTGACTGGCGACATTAGGGCAGGCATGGAAACACCATGGTCACAGTGATGGTTTTCATTGACTTTTCGAATGCCTTCAATGAAGTCACGATATCCTTTTAGCTGTCCTCTTCCATTTAGTGATCTCCGAAAAAACACTGGAATGGTTTTCCTCATATCTTCGAGGGCACCAACAAGCAGTATATATTGATGACTTGTTATCAAATTGGCTGGATATTACAAGTGGTGTCGCTCAAGGCGGTATACACTCACCTACTGTATTTTCTGTTTTTATAAACTTTATCTATATAATCTTCAATGTGCGTATCATCTGTATGCCGATGATCTTCAGCTATACATTCAGTTAACTATTGATTTGCTCCCGGAAGCAATTAGTACTTTAAATAATGACTTGGAAGCTATTAAAAAGTGGAATGAAGCGTTTGGGCTAACGGTGAACCCAACGAAATGCCAAGCGATTTTAGTAGAGAGTTCTCGCATTGTGAATAAAGTAGAATCACTCGATTTTCCACCGATTTGGTTCAATAATTTTCTTATTACAATAAGCAAGGATGTGAAAAATTTTGGTTTGATGATTGACAATACCCTTGGTTGGAAAGATCAAATTCAAATTGCTTACGTAAGTCATAGAGTAACGAGTGTTCTGCAGTCTTTCTACAGACTTAAAAATTTCTAGCCAACCAGAACCATAATAACGCTCGTGCAGACCTTAATTTATCCTTTGATCGACTATGCTGACGTGTGCTATTTTGACCTGAATGCAGTTCAACTTAATAAACTCGACCGATTACTAAATAACTGCATTCGATTTATTTTTAATATCCGCAAGTATGACCACGTTTCTTTACATCGATCACAACTGCAGTGAATGACTATTCGTCAAAAGCGCTCGTTGAGAGCCTTGATGACACTATATCTATCCTTGACTCTTCTCTTACTCCTTCTTACTTATCTTCTCACTTTCAATATCTTTGTACAGTCAACGATAAAAATTTTCGCTCGTCGCATAATCGACTTCTTCAATATCCTTCTCATCGTTTTATCTTTATACACTGTTAATTCTTTGTCGAATATATTCTTGTGTGGAATGCATTACCTCTGGAAATCAGGATGCCAAAGAGTCGCTATGCTTTAAAAAAAAAGTCCAAGAGAACTTGGTCAGAAACGGTTAATGAATTGATTTAAATTAAATATTTCAGTAAATATATATAAACGTGTATATATTTGTATTATATGTACGTGTTTTGCATTTATTATCCTAAAATCTTGTAATCACTGTTTTTTTTTTTTATTTTTTGCCTACTAACCTAATCTTCTCTGTACCACCCATCGGTTGAATGGTAGATAATGCCATCGGCATTTAGTCTGCCGTTCTACTATGATGTGCATAAAGTTTGAATAAATAAATAAATTACTGATTATAGCTGATCGTAGGAAAAGTAATTAGAACTTGCTCACGACCTAAGCCGTCAACAGACGACTTCAAGTTATGCGCCTAAGAAACTATATCCATTACAAAGCAAGCAACTACGGAGATTTGGGTGCGCTTGAATACAAAGAGAAAATTGATGCGAATTAGTGGTATATGTAGTTCAAACACAGTTACGCTTAAACCACATCCAGAGTTTTGTACCAATTGTAACAAAAAATAAAATGTGGTATAATATTCTAAACATAAAAAAGCATAATTTCCATTCCAGGCATATTTGAATAAGTTGTTTAAAAAGTTATACGTCAACTGTTATTACAGCTGTTTTCCGATTGTGTTTGATCACGAATTATTGAAAAACTTTGGGTAGTCAGAACTTGGTGTACAGAATTTTTAGTTTTAAGGTTGTCATTTATTTTGAGACATCTTACATTCTTTAATAGTCAAAGTTAAGGCGCCTAGGCAAAGTTAGGGAAGTTGATGGTATAACTATTTCTTACTAAGATTTTTTATTTTTTTCAATAAAAAGCCTATACTTTGCTCAAATCTAAGCTTAATTTATTTTTGAAAAGTGCTTAAAATCTGATAAATTGTTTTAAAAACTAGCTTGTGTGTACAGACAGATTACATTAACAGAAAATACTATAATTTTCTGTCTTTTTCATAGTAAATTTCTGGTATGTGTAGATTCGTGGTTTATATCTATGTTGCATTCAGATTTTGTTTACAGATGACAAGTTTTTACACGGGACTCTTGACGTTTTTCAAAGTATCCTAGATTACACCTTGTATCATTAGATACCAGTACAAGATAATCCCCGTTAAAGATGGAATCCATCAAAATGATTTTACTCGTTCAGGAGATAAGCCAAAACAAATAGACAGACATAAAAGTTCTAAAAATGTGTTATTTTTAAGAACTACCATATAACATTTATGTATGTTTAATGCAAAACTAATATTAACGGCACAATACCTAACGTGTTTACTTTTATTAATGTTAGACTTATGTCGATGTCAGAGATTTTATTGATATGTGTGGATGTTATATCGAATGGTTTAAAACAAAGAAGATTAAACTGAAAAAAAATTAATTTCGAACGAAAAAGTCTTCACAGTATGTTGATAGGATTAGCGAAAGCTTACTGCTGTTAATTCCTGTTCCTGCTACTTCGATGCCGTATCATAGAACAGTCTTAGTTACTTATATATTTTTACATTTTACTACATCTTCTACGTTTATACAGGGTTACTTGGAACTGGACGTATTTCCATCAATAATAGATTGGGGAGCTTTAATAAAACATATTTATTTTCCTAAATATAGCCAAAACTAACGGTTTTCGATTTATATTTAACTTAGTGATTTTTGAAAAAGTATCAACTTTTACCCCTTTTTAACATAATTTAAAAAAAATGGGTTGCAAAATTATTAAACATATTTTTTTATATTAGTAAAGAACTTAGCAACAAAATATAATAACCCCTAAACATATCCATAAATGTTTCATAAGTGATGGTTAAAAATAAACTTTTTTTTGACTTATTTGTAAAAATTAACGTCACTCGAGTTAAAGTAAATATACAATATTATAGCTAAACATACAAAATTATTAACAAAACTTCCTCATCTAATAAGCTGTGCAAAGAGGTATGAAAGTCAATATTTAACCCAGTAAAAATAATTTTAATTGTTTTTAACTTGACAAAGGTAAGCTGAATGTTAAACGGAGTAGAATTTAAAAAGAAATAATAAATCAAATGAATACAGCAATATTTTTACACATCTTGCTCAATGTGTAACCCTCTATTCCTGATACATGTACCGACACGTTTTCGCACTTCGGTTTTTGTTATTCTTGAAGAAAATGAGTTCCTCGTCTGGTCTGTTGCGTGAATAATTTTCTCCCTCAATTCTTCTACAGACCTCATTGGGGTCACATTAACCAAGTCCTTCATATGACCCCAGACTTAAAAATCTAACGGTGTTAGATCGGGGCTTCTTGCAGGCCATGGCACTGGTTTACTTCTATCCCTATCCACCTGTTAGGGTAATTTGCACCTAGCCACTGCCTTACACTAATACGATAATGAGATTGTCATCGATCATGTTGAAACATTTAATTATTTCTAGCATCTTCAGGTACGCTTGTCAATAATGTGGGTAACGCGTTTCTTAAAAAAAATTCATAATGTTGACCATTTAAGTTCTGAGACAAGAAATGTGGGCCAATCAATTTATCATTAATAACGCCCATCCACACGTTTAATGAAATTCTTTGCTTTGATGCAGTTTCTTTGAGGTTTTTTCGTGTTTTTTTCTTGTTTTGACGCCCAATAGTGTAAATTGTATTAATTTGCTATGCCGTCCTTGTTAAATTTTGAGTCATCGGTCCATAAACTGTTTTTAAAAATATCTTCATCTTTCGCGTCGGCATTGAGTATTTCCTCCTTCTTCAAACGTTTGCACAGGCTGCTAATGGTAAGGATGTCAGCCCGATAAATGTATAATAGACCAAACTTTCCACTGTGACATACCTTAATCCCGTGCAAAGATATTTGTTGACGTATTGGGATCATTAATAAAACGTGGAATGATCTCTTCTTTGTCATTTGCAGTATATCGCCGAGGTCTTCCGGTATCAATTTGTTGTTGTTGAATGGAGAAAGTTTCAGATAATCGTCGATAGGTTAGCAAAACACTGTTAGCTGTGGAATCCTCTGGTCAGGAAAACAGCGTTGATATTTTCTCTAAGCTCTGGCAGCGTTGCCGTCACAAATCCGCAAGAGTACATTATGTCTGCGTATTCACTATTGGAGTATGTAGCCATAGTCAGTCCTGATCACGCACACAAAATAATCCGAGGAAGTAACACAAAACTATGGAAATATGGGAATAGTCAGATATCAAACAATACGTGCTGGTGCAAAGTAAAGTTGAAACTAACTAACTGACACAGGTCACATTTTTATAAGTTTCAAACAGAAATGTACCCAACACACACCATCAATAGAAGCGACCAATCAGGGCCTTGTTTGCACGTGAGAGGGTCACATTCAGGTAGAAAACCGGTCGCCATAAAAATACAATGGATATTCTCTCTCTCTCTCTCTCTGCTTGTTACAGCGACAATAATGATAATAAATTTTAGGCGCTAAAATATTGCCTATTATACCTTTTTTCATAGCGTATTAGATGAGGAAGTTTTATTTATAATTTTTACGTTTAGCTTCGTAGTGATTTTTTGAGCGGCGTAGCACTATAACTCAAGTGACGTTAATTTATGCAAATAAATCAAAAATATGTTTATTTTTAACCATCACTTATTAACCATTTATTGATATATTTAGGGATTATTATGTTTTGTTGCTGAGTCTACTACTAATAAAAAATATGTTTAATTACATTTTAATTATGTCAAAAACGGATAAAAGTTTATATTTTTTCAAAAGTCAAAAAGTTATATATAAATCGAAAACCGTTAACTTTCGGGTATACATTTAGGGGTTAAATTTGTTGCATTAAATCTCCCCAATCTATTCTTAACAGGAATACGTCCAGTTCCAATTAACCCTGTATAAACAAATGTGTAAATATATAAAAAAATAAAATGATCCCTCATAGACACTGTATAGCCATCATACATAGATTATAGATACGATACATCTTACGTTACGGACGTTTTATGTCGTCAAGGGTGCCTCTTTGCAAAGCTCCATAAGGAACTTCATTCCAATATTTGACGGAAATAAAATCGCTTGTGACTGAGTGCTCAAACAAGGAACTTGTTTTATTAAACCGACAGATTTTTTTCGTACTGAAGCGCTTTGTAATGACGAAATCAAGAGAAGTGTGCAGTGTTCCGTACATGTATTTAGCACATGAATTAAAATGCAAAATAGAGTTTTTCATTCGAATATTCTAAAAAGCATGTCATTTTTTGATAAAAGTTTATATTTTCTATACACCGATTACAATATCCTGATAATAGATGTTAACAATTTGTTTCTAGACCAAAACGAATTTAATAAAGATAAAAGTGAGTTCATAAAAAAGATTTTCTTAGATATTTTATAGATGAACGGGATATTTTCAAAATTTTACAAAATTTATTAGAAATTTATTGCACAAATGTATGAAAAGATCTTTCTTTATAGAGACATAATCAAAGTAAGATCAGACGCAAGATATCAAGAATGATCAGGCATTACCTGATCATTCTTATCGGGCAGGCATTATCTACATAACATATTCAAACCCAGCAAGGAAACAACAACAACAAAACCTTAGTGTAGAATAATATTATTAATATATTACAAAAGTAACATCAGTGTTTAATTTCAAGGCAAATGAAGTTGGTTTCGTTATTTTCAGTAAAATAAATATTCGTGCTATGTAAATTTCAAAAATTAAATCACATATCTTTCTGTTATATTTAAGATACGAAACTCCCGCTTTAATATATAACATCCCTTGAACATTCGGAAAATTTTTATATTTTTTCTGATTTTTCTAACGTACTCGTATTTATAGTCATTATTCTATCCGGGGCGAAGAGTAATTCCAATAGTACAAAATAATGAAAAACGGCCAGACCTGCTCGATTTATAAGTTTAATTGCATTTTACGTATTCGAAGATTTATACATTTTCGTAAGCATTTCACCTTTATTAAATATGTTGTCACTGGAAGAAATAGGATTAATACCTATTTCTATTTCTGTACCTGTCAAACCTGCAGTATTTAACCATGATTAAACAAATGAAATAAATCATTTCCTTCCTATTTTCATAATTTGGAGAAAATTTATTTAATGATTAGCATTAAAGACTGTAATAATGTCATAAATTGACCAAATTATTCAAATAAAAATATTTGAAAGAGAACATATTATACAAACGTTGAGTTTTGTTTAGGTAGAAATGATTTTAAATGATTTTAAACAAAAAATTGCTAAAAATACCGTAGAACAAACGCTTTGAAGCACGAAGAAGCCAAAT
>JAOCPS010269851.1:0-22963 GCA_025505425.1 Graphium colonna | reverse complement strand
TGATATCTGTAAAATTTTGACGTTTCATAAGAACGCGTAAGCGTCTATGTGAATAAAGATATTTTGAATTTGAATTTGAATATAATTTAATTACGTCCCTTGCCAGACTTTGGGTCACTGACTTATGTAATATATGTACTAAATTTTATCCTAATCAGTGAAGTATTTCTGGAATGAATTGGTTGTCACAAAAAGACAGACGAAGCTCGGTTTTTCAATGAGATACTCTAAAAAAGGTTGTTCTTTATTCCATATTTTTTATTTGTATACATGACGTGATACCCCCTAATTATATACTCATTTTTATATTCGAAAACTTAATCATTTAAGCATGTGTGTGTCCTTAACGACAACCTGTATATAAAAGCTGAATACAACAGCAAGCTGTAAAAGCTGTCAAACAACCATCAACAATTGCATTCGTTCTATCATTATAAATACTTAAAAAGTCGATATGAATGTGAAATTTTTAAATTAGCTTGTAAAGTAGTTCCTTTGCAACCTTTTACAGCGACGGGCCAATTCAAACTTTGAAATTTTTTGGCAGACCAAAATCAAAGTCTTTGGTAGTATTTAAAATTGTAATCATATTATGATATATGCATCTATAATAAAATAAAAAGCTTGGCGGGCCGCATAAAATTATTAAGCGGGCTGCATGTGGCCCGAGAGCCGCAGGTTGCTCACCCTTGGAGTAGTTCAATGACTCTTTCCTGTCCTATATTGTAAATATGACTGAAATTCGGAGAATAGAAAAGTGTCTACTTAGGCTTACGGTAGCCCAGAGTTTTGGCTATTTGAAAATTTCAACAAAAGCTGCTAGATATCGTGCTATAACCCTATAGCCGAAAAGATTCAACATCTCTGCCAAATAGGTTTTCTTTAATGAATGACCAAGCGATAAAGTACGAGGGGTAAATTTATAGAGATATCGGTAAGCATTCAACAAACTGACATTATAGTTTTAAAACGGTGAATATAAATTATGCGCGTCGATTAAGACGAGGCGAAATTAAGCCTCTCAAGCTTAGGCGTTTGGAAATCACCTGAGCTTTTCTATATGATTTCGGGATTGGCGTAAATTGTTCCGTGAGATCGCATACGTATTCATACGCCAATCTTGGTCTTAATGTAACGTCGTTAAGCTCTTAGCATCTGATTGTGCTATTTAGAGCTTCATAATGAAAATACCCGCTCGTGGAAAATGTAATTTTTGCACGGGCTCTCTTCGCCAATCTTACAACATTTATATTTATTCTTCATGCACAATTTGACATGACAAACATCGGCGGACTTAATGCCAGAGACATTATCTCCCAGTTACAAATATAACATTCTTATTCTTTAAGAAATAATAATTCAACTGCGTCTGTACCCTAGTGGCATGGACCCTTGCTTTGAAAACCAGAGGTCGTGGGTCGAATTCCGCAGGGGAACAATAACTTTGTGTTATTCCTTGGTTGGATTAGGGCAATGCGGGTTGATCATCTGATTGGGTAAAAAGAAGGCGGATGTATGCATCGGATGGGTAATTATTAGATTACCCATCCGATGCATACATCCGCCTTCTTTTTACCCATTCGGGCATTAAAAGAGTAAAGCAACAGAAAGCGCGCCTGTGTTTGCGCGTATACTTATGCACTTTAATATCAGTAGTAGATTGGCCGGCGTGGCCGTAATATGGCCAGACTTTTAATACTTACAGGAAACTCACTGCGGCCTGCACCCGACTCGCACTGCACTGCTCGGAACATTGTTGCAGCATCAGGAACACCATCGAGAAGAGCACACGCAGTGACGTCACTGTCATTTTACCAGTATCTTTTGACACACGAAAAACTATCTAACGACTTTCGACTGACGTCGCATTTTACTTCGAATCACTGAATTCCAATGCCTTCTTCGATTGATCGGGCAAGTGTGAACTGCTCGCCGCGAATCAACACCTTACAAGTATAATCCCCTTAAAGGGTTTACATAAACGTGGCTGTTTAAATTTAGTTAGGCGCATCGGTTATCTAAGAGTTGAGATTTCACGCAGAATGCGCCACTGCATCTAGAAATTGATATCTTGAAGGATCCCTACCCAAGGCCAAGATTATTTGCAAGTAAGAAAAGTAAATCAACCATCGATTAATGGAGTATACTTCTCAAGCTACGGAATAAGGATAACGTCTTCAATACGACAATAAATGCATTAAAGACTTGATAAAAATATTATCGATTAGAATTTGTTCCTACCAGTAACATTATATGGAATGAAATTAACAAATTAAGTCAGATAATTGATATAATACGTTCTCTTAACTGTACTAACTTAACTAAACTATCAAAATAAATTCGTTTCTTTTACGCAATAACACTTAAAAGCCACAGAGGTATAAAAACTTCAATTTTCCCACTTTTAACTTGTGTACCACGAATGTGCAATCGTAATAGATATGCTTTTAATTTTATAAAGAAATTAAAATAGTACAATACCTCCTATAAGAATGCCCTATACAACGTGGATATCATCTGTAAGGCTTCGGCGCCCAATACGCTAAAGGACACAATCTTACTGTATTTTTGCTGTAAATAACATTATCAGTTTCTATTAAGACAACTTATGTAACTATAGCAAAATGAAATAATTTCTCTTTCTCTTTTTATATATCAAAAATTTATATCTAGCCATATTTTGCATAAATACATTGTTAATCAATTTAGCTCAGATTAAACGTATTTTGTTAAAGATATTTAATATAGTTTTTAGTAAATATACTTTTATAAAGAATTTTTTAACAAAGGTATCTATTTAAGGGTTACTTATTTTCAAATTCCCATGAACAAAGTGTATTACAATATTTGCTTTGTCTTAAACTTTAGTGAATATTCTAAATCGATTAATACAACTATGCAGTAGTTTTGTTAACGTTAAATATTTCTGTATTGGCATTTTAAAAAAAAATAACCGATCGATAGTGGTACAATGAAGATGTATACCTTAATTCGCAAACCAGCTAACTCTATTTCAGTAATTTTGTCAGGGGAACCATAAAACATTGTAATATTTCACAATAAATAATAAAAAAAATAAAAATAATAAATTCATCGAGTGGAGAATCCAGCCAGGTTTTCGAATAATTATTTGTTCAAAGAATTGTGATAACATTAGATTTAAATTTTTTGCAAATCATGTCTTTGCGAACTCCACGTTTTTGACCAAAGTGGAGTTAGGTTTGCGAATTAAGGTATTGATAGTTTACTTTATAACGATCGAAATAATAAAAGATCACAAGAAAATTCTTGACACATGAAGTAGGTTTGTGGTTCACGTTAAACTAATTTAATTAAACCAATTGGAATAAAATTATCATCAACAATATTTTATATATCAAAAGAATAAATCTACACTTATATTATATAACAAAACTTACTTAATTTATGATAAATACGAGTTATATTAAATGTCGTAATAATTAAAGGCACGAATTCATATCACCTTTATTCGAACCGTGATACGTTATTGGTCACAAAATTATTTTGAACCGATTTGGTATCAGTTTGAAAAATAACATAATTGTTAATCAACACAACACGTTAGCACTGTACGTCTCTTTAAGGTAATGGTGGAGCACTAAATAAATTAACTGTACTTAAGGCAGGCAGTAACATGTGGGACGGACTAGTATAACTTTTCATGCATTGGATTACAATTCTAGTTACAGTCATTATAAGCAGTTATATTAGTAGAACTGTGATGTAAAATATAATAAACTTTAACAACACGTTTGTGCTAGCAATATTAACCTTTTACCCCGTAAATTGAAACTAAAAATATATTGTCTTATCTATGTTTGCGCGTATCTCCGTCATTTATGAACCAATTTAAAAAAAAAAATCTTTTATTTTATAGGGCATTTTTCGTAGATAGTTCCATAAAAATTAAAAAAAAATCGATTCATTAGTTTGTTTTTTTTTAAATAAAAGTAACAAGATTTAGGAATGTTTGCATATATCTCCGCAACCTATAAACTGATTTGAAAAAAAAATTATCCGATAAAGATACACTTCCATAATGGTCCTACAATTTTTTTATAAAATCGGATCAGTAATTTGCTTTTAAAATCTAAGTAAAGAAGAAGATATGTTTAAAAATACGCTTTTAAGGCGTTTCGAGTCGGTTTTTGTAATATTCTGTGAAAATAAACTTATTATTAATGTGTTGTCATGTAATTATCAAAACAAATGAAACGTAGAGCATGCTTAAACTTTATATACATAACAAGTGTTTTTTTTAAAACCGTATAAGACATCAATCAAAAGAACACATAATATACTACTGTGTTGATACTTCTCCGTTATTAAGACATAATAAACGTATATAATTTGAACCTTATAAATGTTTCAGTTGAAATTCAACGTTAAGTTTCGATTCGTCAATAAAATGGCCGTAGAGGTAACAAGATTAGCGCGAGCCGTGTCAAGCGGAGGACCTTGGACTATTTGATAGCGAAGGATGTACCGTCGTTCGGGGCGTTAAAATCGATGAGAAAAATCTCGTAGAAAGTCAGATTACCGAGTACTTCGCTCTCTTGTGTACGTGGAAATATGACTTGACTTCCTCATAGTCATCATTCGATCATCAGTCTCAATATATCATGATTGGCGAGTCAACTACGATATCAAAGGAGAGCACTCGGTACTCGATTGTCATCATATTTATGTAACAAATTACGGGCATAGATTTTGAACAAATTTTCAAATTAAATAAATGGACACGATGCCAGCTATCGCAGTTCATTCCGAAAACGGCACGGCTCGCGCTATGTCCGCTAGCATGCATATGACTTTCTTAAATAATTACTCAACTTTCGATTACGTTTACTTGGTGGTCAATTAATATTTACTTTTAATATTACATTTATACTTTATAAATGTTCTGCACACATGACGTCCTGAAATACTGAAGGATATTGTATAGATAATTTAGGTTAGATGTCGGCATATTATGAATCGCAGATTATCCCTGTGGAAAAATCCGATAAATCCAACTCGGCCGAAAAATGTCCAAATAAAAATAGTATTGTGATATATCACACAAAAAAAAATTAAACGGATTTTCCATATTATAATCTATGTGATTGAAATGTTTTATCGATATGTTTAATTTGGAGCAACAGCTAAATATCCTATCGGTCTCACATAAAATACAATAAAATTCATAATTCTTTTCGCAATAATAAAATATTTGGAAGTCCTGTTTCAAATACAGTTCATAACTTCCAATCAATCATCGTTTTTATTTGGCTCTATCTTGAACTTTTAGCAGGAATGAGTGTCCCATTGTCCAGTTGTCCATTTAGCCCGAATATAAAGTATATTAAAAAATATATAGATCAATAGAGCTGGTATGAGCTTAAGTAATGGCAAATTCATTATCCAGACCATCTTAGTTTATGAATGAATTATACTTATTAAAATTTCTCCGACCCACATATTACATTATATTCTTGAAATGTTTTGACGACCTAAGGTTTTAGGTGTTTCCTAATTAATTCGTCGTCGATACGTGTTGTAGGGTGGACGCAAATATTCGCGTATATACACGGATATTCGGTATTCCTTTGTCTATTAAACCGATAGCATGGGGACGGATATCCGGCACGACCGGAGAAAGATCAGTTGCAGGATCGAATATTCACACGCCTGTCGGACACAAGGTTCTTATATTGTCGGACAGTCTCCGCTCAGATTGATGCTGCAAAAATGTTCAATTACGTACATATTGCAACACAAATTTATCAACGTAGAGATTGTATCTGTCAACAAAGAAATAGTTTGCCTTTATTTTGTCCTAGTTAGACATTTCTAATTAAATCAGTTACATGTGATCACACTCAGGCTGGGTAATGTACTTGTATGTAGAGTTAATTCAATTCATATTGTTCATGTTGCTTTAAAAGGGGTCGCGGAATAGCAGTAGAGCGGAGTTTATTTCTTACGAATCAGCGGGATTATTATTATCCTATAAATGTCAAAACCGTTAGACAAAAAGCTTGCTAGCATAGAAAAAAAAAGCAATTAAAAGTATGTTTGTTCAAAATTCGCCGCAACTGACTTTATTCAATTATCATGATCTTTAACTGATGGAAAACATTGTCCCTGATGGAGGGGAGGGCTTCTTGGAAAAATGGTTCCTACAGTTGGTGCTTTTTGTTTGGATAAGTTTATGGTACCACAACTTTGAGGAAGTTGATATTATTTTATATTTATCAAATCATGAAAATGGGAAATTATTTCGTATTTTCGTGTTATGATGCCTGGACCACGTCTTAAAACATGGGTGGAGGCTGGTTAACCACTATTTCCAAGAGTTTCCAGGTGCAGAACCTACAATAGATGCTGGGCAACCAATCGGATTCCTTAAGAACATGTTAAATGAAAATGTTTCTGTAGAACCGCTTGCTTTCGAAGCATTTTTGCCTCGAGCAAATATTCAAGTTGGATAAAAACTTCGAGAAAGAAATCAAAAGACAGATTTAAGACAGTTGGATTGAGCATTATTCAACAAACTTCGTTGAAACTTCTGTTTACCAATTTCACTGTGTAAAGGCAAAAGTCTTCGACATGTGCGACCTCCAGAAAAAAAGGTATGGTTAGTCGATAAGTTCAGCGTCGCCCACTAAACTACAACGAGGGCCATACTCGTAGGACAGTCTCTGGAATGAAATAATTGGACAGAGAACTAAAGTGGTTGACTTGACTCTATAGCTTAGCAACCAGAAATGGCAGTGATTCTATATAGCCGATTATATATCAGAGTTGGTGTAGACGTGTTCTTAAATGAACACTGATGATAGCTCCATTCGGGAGCTTTCACATAAGTACAATATCCGAAGAAATCTGAAAGGCAATTTCATTGCTTAGAAAACCTTAGATTTTTCAGGAAGATCGGATATTGTTTTCATATATTTTACGCTTCGCAAACATAGTGCTCTCACTATGTCGGTACCCCATTTACATTAGACCCAATGAAACTATAATGATTATGAAAAGGGGTTTGGGAAAATCAAAACAATTTTCAATACGATATTTTCTGAGCTTTCTAGCCGACATGATTTTTAATGGATCTAACGAGTTTATTTAAAGAGTCTTGAGGGAATCTCTTATTTCAGTTCAGGATTTCTAGCTGACCATTATACCCATATTTAGAGCGAATCAGATGACATGTTAGCCTAGCAATTCTTCAATATACCTATGGTTGAGCAAACCTTCAGAATTCGACCCAGTGCCAGATCCAATGATGAAAACGATGTTGGTCCTTCCTTCAGGTGATATGCCGGCCAAATTACGATTGATCTGCCACCATATGCAACTCGTCCTTTGATGCAGAATTGAGGAAAACGCTCTCCAGGCCTTCGGTAAACCCTGTTTTGTTTGACGTCATTGCTGTAAAGACAGATCCTGCACTTGTAGAAAAAAGTATAAGTCTCCATTGCTCAGTCCAGTCCAATTTTGATGAACGGGATGAGCTTAGACCCATTTGCAGGCCTGTGTGGTATCAAACTTCATTAGTCTTAGACGTCTTCTTACTGTTCATTGGCTTATGGATACATTTCTGTCCTCCCGAAGCTTTTGCTGAATCTGAATCAGATTGCGTAGATAAGTAACAGCAATGAAGCGGTCATCTCTCTCGGAAGTAGAGCGTGAACTGTCAGATTCGAGTCTCCTTAAAAACCACCTGTTTCCAGTCCAGGACCAACGAACGTTCCAATCTCTGGAAAGTTCGTTGGTCCAATTGCGATTGGTCTAATCGTCAGGCTACTTCCAGCTAACTAAGCCCTGTTTTTAACAGAGCAAGAGCTTGAGCTCATTCATAATTCTCGGGAGCCTTGGTGTAATTCAGTGGAAACGTGTTCAGGAAGACGTACACTAATGAAGAGTGAACAATAGAAATTAATACTTTTTTTTCGTGGGGAAATCCGTTATAAATACCTGAAGGATGTCCAGGTTGTGTCGGTCTCGCACCAATTAAACGAGACCTCCCCACGGAGGTCACCATAAGCTCATATGAGGAGCTACAAGGGTTATAGGGGATCTCCGTTTGGAATGCTATCGCAGGCTCTATTTCGTATGGCTAATACTAGCCCCATCGCGAGGGAATAAATATCTAACAATAGAGGGATGGTTAATACGTATGATAATGAGCAAATTCATCACCACTGAAAAGGTATCAAACAGTATGTAACAAATCTCATAGCATTTACAGTTTTTACACAAATAATGTGAAACATATGAGTGTGGCCAGATATATTTGCTCCCAAATTAATATACCATATTATTATTCATTAGACATCAATCTCAAAACTGATTTTTGGAAGAACGTAAAGATATTATTGGTAGATCCAACCGTATTTAAAATGTTGAGGTGGTAGAGTATAACATCTTTACGCAGTTGTCTACATAGTAGTTTCTGAAACTGTACAAAAACTTAGATTATAAAAAAACTGGAAGAGATACATACAGCTTTCTGCATTTAAGTGTGCAGTTATAGGTCACACACAAGGGCCAGCATAAAATGATATACAACTGACTTTTGGTGTTGCTAAATTCCTGTCTTCTTTTTCCACGGCTTTCCCTTCCGAATCCACAAGAGTGTAGTGACGAAGGACGATAACTTTATAAATGTCAGGTAAACCAACCGTTCTTAATCAAATAAAATTAAAAAGTGTTATATTAATTTATTTATTTAATAATTATTTTTGCACATAAACTGTACATGCGGACTTAATGCCCAAGGCATTCTCTTTCACTCGACCTTTGATTGTTGCAGAGAAAATTAAGTAGGTGTACAAATATATATTTTAATAAGATATAAAGCTAAAAATATAGTCATTGACATATTACTATATATATAAAAAAATACATACGTATAAATATACCAAATATTACATAAATATCTGCATTTATTTAAAACAATGAAGTCAATCTCCCGACAATTTTATTTTCGTTTAGTAAATGCTCGTAAACCCTGTTTAAAAACCATGCGAGTTTAAGCCAGCCTAATATCGAGATGTAGCACATTTCACATCTCATTAGCTTGGACAAAGTACTTACTTTGTCCAAGATAATGAGATGTTGTACATACACTTGTATGTAGACAACGGAGAAGAATATTACCAAACTGTTAAACTTTTCCAACTTTAAATTTTTCCTTCAAAGTAAAATTTGTTGTAAAATCTGCAACTAAAGGTGAATAAAATATGTTGTATGATTAAAAATTATTTATTGTTTAAATGTCTATCTAAACTACAACTGCAACAAATCTACTATTTTATGAAGTATCCATTGAAATATAATGAATAAACTTTCAAAAGGCCACCAAAACACAGTTTAACATTGTATTGCGTTATTATTCCTTAAGGAATAAGGTTGAAATACAGTGAACATTCTATACAAACAACTAATTTAAGGTAATTTCAATAAAAAAGTTTCTCTTTAGGAAAACTTGCTTATAGGGAAAAAAAGGAGTATAAAAATACTTACCGCCTGCAAAATATTTTTACTTATTTCTTTCGAGATAGAAATTAATAAGTTTTTAAATTTTATACTTAAATTTCTCAATAGAGGTTAGCGGAGAAATAGCATTCACTGTACTTTAATTAAAAGTCAAATTTCATAAATATACATTATAGCAATTTTAAATAAGGAAACCACCGACAATCCACAGAGTTGAATAAATTTTGCGAGTTGCAAACCAGCTAGAACATAATTTTTTTTCTTAATCAAACGTATTGTCTAAATATTTTTTTTTTCACAAAAAAATTGCGAAAGGAATGCAATCATCTAATAAGTGGACTTTTAAGATATATATTTCATGCCAATTTTATGGTAATATAATAAATTATTATTACATCCTTTCAAATAAAAAAATACTTTAAAAAAATTGGTCCATAATAGGTGAAGGAATTGGTAAACATACATAAAAAAACGTACAATCAAACATATAACCTCCCCGTTATATGTAGTCGGATAATAATTATTGTGCTCGTGACCAATGTGCATCAAATTTAGTCAATTAGCTATTACTGTTAAAAACAGGGAAACAGCAAAACCTTATAATAAATTTTTATTACATAATTTCTTACCAATACCATACATTTTCTTTCAAAGCTTGCACAACTCTACTAAATAGTAAACTAATTTTATATTTTATTCACTTTTTTTTACAATAAGATATTGCTTTAGAGGTTACAACTTCAGCCATTTAAATGTTGTCTATGGTACGGTAATCTACGGTATCACTTAACACATCAGTTTGGTTTGCCATCATATTATGTAAAAATATATTTTTCCCCTAATTTTAACATTTTTAATTTCTTTAACTTTAAATTTGTTATTATCCTATTTATAATTTTATTGCTATTTAGAAAGAATTTCAAACTCAAATCACACAGTGACAAATTTTCAAATAACCGATAAAATTCAAAGCTATTTAAAAAACTTTGTTCTTAGCAAGACTTGAACCCACAATACCGATATGGGATTTTTTTTATTTATACAACAACTTTTATATATAACAACAACTATTGCTATAAATAGATAATCAATTGATATTAGGTTTCTTTCCTGTGCCATAAATTTTTTGACACAGCTCATAGAATCTCCAATTGTTTAACTCTTCCGATGCCTCTTTTACCATATTTCTATACTGGGTTCTTATTTCTGACATTTTCTTGGAACATGACAACGGGCTTTTATTAAGTAATTCTGATGCCTCCAACCATAAATAACTACGCACATATTTCGGATTTTTAAACTTGTCCAAATGGGCCAAATACCATGTTAAAAGTTGATCAATTTCATCATCAGTCCAAAAATACTCTGTAGTATCTTGGTCGATTGAATTATTACTATTGTTTGAATCTATATCATTCTTCAGAGAACATTCTTTCTCATTTATTTCATGTAAAATGCCATTAAAAGGTATATCTTGATTTGAACCAGTGTAATTAGAGAATAGGTGTTTCAGATAGTTGATTTTATCAAAGACTTTTGATACAGGCTCGCTGATTGCATTAGCAAGTTCCATCCATACATATTTCTTCTCAAATTTCGGACTTACGAATTCTTCAATATTATTCAAATAGTATTGCAAAGCTCTTTCGACTTTTTCATCGGCCATTACAACATTCTTATATGTTTTTTTCTCTTGAAGACCTTTATCTTTAGCGATTTTCGCAAATTTCGGTTTTAATGTTAGAATCTTTTCAATTAAAGTAAAGTAAGGGGAATCATTTGAGGCGGCCATCCTATGTTGATTTTTGAGCTTGATCAAAATTCTACGACATGTTAAGGGCGATTTATTTAATTTCGATGATATCTCCCTCCACATTTCTCTCGAATCGATTTCTCGTCCCTTGTGGGATTTTAAATACTTCAAATAATGCAACAATAGACGCTTTTTGACTCGTCTGTTCCATTTGTTAATTTGTGGCTTTGTCTCAATTGTCTCTTCGGTATTATCGATATCAGCGCCTTCAATCATCATTTCAGTTTCGTGGTCGGGTGGCAGCTCTTGATCTTCTGGTATTACGATGATATATTCGAATTCTTCATCTGTAAATATACAAAATATTTTTTAAACATAATTATAAGGGTGAGTCACATTCGAGGAATATTCTAGGAAATTATATGTGGGGAGCATATATTATGAAGAAAAAGAATATTATTAAAAATAAATATTAATTTACAACTCAGTAAACATAATCAAAAGTTAAATAAATAATATCGTAACGCATGTTCATCCTTACGGACACGGCTCGGGCGATCGAAGCGAAAGATCGGGTGGCGCTCGGGCGATCGAAGCAAAAGATCGGGTGGCGCTCGGGCGGTCGGCGACCTTTTTCAACTCAATTTATCTATTGGAAATTTAGGTTAAAACTATACACCCAATTTTATCACATAAATATTATGACAAACAAGTACCAAGTGTTTTCCTTTAATATTACTGGACGAAATTTAGTCGACCCCAATCGTTTCGATTCAGGCACCGTCGACAACCACCTTGAAGCTCCGATATGCAAGGATGCTTACCAATCGATGGGTCAGATATACAAGTAGATCACCAGCTGACCGATTTCGGCGGAAGCCATATTGGCGGTCGTCGATCAACAGATGATCTTCTAGGTATCTGAGGAGTTGAGTGCTAATAATTGACTCCATGATTTTAGAGAACAAGCAAGTAGTGGCTATCGGCCTCTAGTTCGTTGGATTTGATCGATCGCCTTTTTTGGGGATCGGGTGCACTAAAGCCGTTTTCCAAGATTTAAGGACCACGCCGAAGGAATAGGAGAGCCGCGGAGAGTGCCCACAACGCGGGATGGTCGGAGTATCCCCCCCATCATCCAAAGTCGAGTTTGACACAAAAACAGTGCACAGGAGATCAGCTTTCTCTGTAGCGGTATGGGCAAACGATTTATCCCCGCTGTGCAAAGGTGGTAGGATGGTGTACAGAAGATCCGTTGGACAGATTTGGCAAGAGACCAAAAAGCGCGAGTGCCCGAAAGCAGACGAACTAGTTTCTCGCCAATTCTGCCATTGCCATTGCCATTATTTACGGGTATTCATCACATCATAAGACGTCGCGGCCGTGGCCCAGGCTCGATAACACTCTTGCTTATGGTGAGAGGCTATCTTGCAGAGGCGACTGAACCAAGGTTTTGATTTACCACCGATGGCGACGACAGAGGATGGGATATAAAGTTCCATTTCTTGAAGTACCTCATCGGCAATGGAATCGGCGACAGCACTCGGATCACCAGTGAGAAGCAAATCTGCCTCCGGGGGTAGGATGCGAAGAAGAACCGCATCCCATCCCAATCAACTGACCTATAGTGCCATACACGGCGATATCCGACAGGGAGTGACGGGCACGTGATAAGACACCTGTCAATATCCACACATGGTAAATAGTGTAGAAAGCATAATTATTTAGGTTTTTATTTTGTATATTGAGTATTTTTTTTATTCATACTGCATTGAGCTATTGTTTGTTTATACTAGTGATTCCTAAACTTTTTGGTCCTTTTGGTTTTCTTTTTTTTAATATCTATTTCCAAAGGTGGTAGAGCATACAACATCTTTTTCACAGCTTTTGCTACTCGTCTACGGCCGCGCTCACACGGGAAAGTACGACCACCCTTTATAAAGTCTGTATAAAATAAAGTATGCATGGCTTCTTAGGATGCCGGATGGCAAAGTCTATCCTCTTCTTTTCCCACTCCTTTCTCCTCCAAATCCTGAATCCCGACCTCATCCTATCCGATAAACCTATTCTATCCAATTTACCAGGATGACAACGCACACGCGACTCTCTGGATGTTGCGTGTGTCTATGTGCGACGGGATCGCTTACCCTCAGTCGGACCGTCTGCTCGTTTGTGTTCTTTCCAAAAAAAAATCTAGTGCTCCCCTTAAAATTTAAAACCTTCTAAAATAACAATACCATCTGAAAGAAGGTCGAAGGCTAGGTTAAGTGGAGTTCAGGGCCCCCATCAAATATATTATATTCATAAGGCTAGATTTTTTAATATTTTAAAAAATAATTAAACAAAAAAGACTTACCGTCAGGTAATTCAGTTTTAATAGCATCTATGTCCATAGTTTCAGTTATTTCTGTTGATTCTATTACATTATTGTCAACTTGTGGCTTACTCTCACCAGAATTGTATTGATATATATCATCCATCATATTGAAATATTTCCAGGATACCTTCACATCTGAATTCCTGCTCTTCATTGTCTTCAGTTTTCTATATGATTTCCGTAGTTCCAGAAATTTCTCACAACAAGCTCTTGGAGTTTTTCCGATTTCCCTTGCTATTGGTGCCCATTGGTCGACATCTTCTACATTATGGTTTAAAGTATCATAATTGTTTGCGAAATAGTTGATCAGTTGTTTTATTTCTCTGGCCACCCATTCTTCTGCTTCGTCAGAATCCATTTTTCCGTTTTTCAATTTCGATTTTATAGCTCTGTAACCAAATACTTTTTTGCAAAGAGCATAATAAGGCCATAGTATAGGCATATCTGGTTTATTTATTTCTCTCTGGACATATCCTGTATATACTTGCTTTAGATGTCTAAAACGATGTGCGCATTGGGTTGCAGTTATTTTAAGCTGTTTAGCCAAAATCTCCCATAATGCTAGTTTCTTTCTTGGATAACTTTGAAATTTGTCTTTATTTTTCAGGTAGTATTCCAGTATTTTAAATCCTTTGGATTCAGCCGGGCGACGTTTCGAATGTTTAGTGAAACCTCTTTCGTCATAACTCTCTTCGTCGTCTGAACATTCATAATTATAATCTTCGTCTTTTATATGAAGTTTTTTCACTGGAAATAATTATTATTCGATTTTAATTATTACAGTTGATCTTAATTTTAGGCAAAAGCACAAGTCATATATTTTGCAAAAATTTAAGTATTAATGGAGACAATTTGAGAAACCTGACTTATATCAGCTTTCTGGGAGGAAAGGTTTTGAGATATGGTAATTCACTCACTCGATCATTTTAAATTTTCTAAAAAAAATAGTTTCTCATTTCTTATTTCAATTCGACCTTGATGACAACTTGAAAACGATTTTTTTTTATTTGTAATTTCTTTTAACATAATAGTAATATAAGTGATAAAAAAGGTTTTATGTAAATAAGAATAGAATAAGGGGAAGCAATTTATTTTACATTATATTGTTACTGTTGACCGTAGATATCAGAGAGAGGCGACCGAAAGTACTACTAGTACTAGAGATTTTCATTCAGAAAGTATATATAAAAATATGATTTTCAGGAGGGTTGTGCTATTTAAGAAACTAATATATTTTAATACTCACCAGCGACTTTTTCCGATTTGTAACATTCATTCTGCTCTTTGATGTTCTCATAGCCTTGAAGCAACTTAGTGTCCATACCATAATCAAAGATTCTGTCAAATAAATCTATATAACGCCAGTCTATTTGCAAGTCTGGATTTTCCTTTTTATCCTCCAATATTGAGTTGTACAAGGACGTCAGTTCGTCCCATTGCTTTTTGCAGCTATGAATATTCTTTCTCAGTTTCCGAGACACTATCATCCAAGAGACATAGTAGCAAACTGAATCTTTAAATAACTCAGTGTTGTCATAGAAGAATTGCACAAGCTCATCAAGATCCCCTGTCTTCCAAGTTTCAGCTTGATCAGCCCGTTTAGGTGGTGTTTTCAATTCAATATCAATCTCCCGAGCAATTATATTACCATAAAGAATTGCTACAGGATTTCTATTCATTAGATCATATTCACCCTCCATTAATTTCTCAACATGTTCATTTTTCATTTCCATGTACTTCTGTTTGCAACTTTCTGGATTCTTCTCCAACAATCTACCAATTTCATGCCACAGGAAATTATTAGGTATTGTCATATCTTGAAATTCATGAAAACAATCAAAGTAATATTTAACCAATACTGTTCTCTCTGTATCATTCCATTGGTCCTCCTGCTCTTCTTTAAAAGCAATTCTATTTTCTGTCTTGTCTACCTTCGTAGCGAATTTGCGTTGAAAATCATCATCACCATCAAATATTTGATCAAACAATTTCATGTATGGCCAATTGATCTTTTCAGGTCCTGTCTCATTACGTTTGCACACCATCCTTATGTAATGCTGCTTGAAGTTTAGAAAACGTTTGTGCCAATATTCCGGATCCTCTTCCCCTAACTCTACAGCAATGGCTCTCCAAATACTTTTATTAGACAGAATTTTATATTGATATTTCTTCTTATACTTCAGATATAAGTTAAGCATAAGTTCAACATTCTCATCAGTGCTTGTGCGGCCACCGTTGACTTTTTTCATCACTAGTATACCATCAGATTTTGACTGTGAAGTTTTTTCTTTGATGTAATTTCTCACTGACTCATCGTCATGAAATGCTTGATTACAGAGGTCGAAATATACCCACTTCACTTCACTCTGCTGTTGTTCTATGCACATATGTGAATATCTCTGTTTCATCTCTCTCAATTTAGTTTCACACATATTTGGATTTTTGCCGTTCAGCATAGTTTTACATGCCACAGTCCAAAGATGTTTATTTGCTGCTGCACTATTACTGAAACTATCTTTGTTATCTATGTAAAACACAAGAAGCTTTTGAATTTCATCATCCTGCCAGACTTTATTAAATTGATCAACTGTTTGCAATAAGTCATATTCATTCACTGTTTCTTCAACATTGCTTAAAACAAAATTGCCTTCCTGCAGTTGTTCCGATTCAGCCACCGTTACATTTTCGAGTATTGGTAATTCACTCACTCCATCACCTTGACTTTCTAAAAAAAAATTTATTAATTTGTTCAAAATTTGTTTGTAATTCTTAGTTTACACATTATATTGGATGCTGCTAATTATCATATTGTACTTAAATTTTAATGTCCAAGGTTTCTGATACTGAACAATAAGGAATACAACTTTAACATTTAATAAACTTTCCATTAAGTTACAAAGCAATGTTAATAATTTTGCCGACTGACAGTGATATAAATATTTTAAGCAAGTTCAAAACCATAAAAAATCTGTTATAAGATGTGGCCATAGAATTGCAGTTTAATATTTATATCATGTAGAAATCGCTAATACAAACAAATAATGAAGCTAATGCCAAATACTAAAACACTTTAATATAATAAACTTTTTGAACAATTTAAATGTAAAAAAAACACTTGTAAGTAAAGCTTATCATAGCATTACTGAATATTTTGATGACACAACTTTGTTGTCATATCATTGTTGTTACTTGCATAGAAACAACAGTACTATGACCATATTTAAGAACAAATCAATGTATAGAAAAAATTTTAGGCAACAACATTTTAAACCAACCACTGGTGAGTTTCTCACCGGCTCTTCCCAGAATTTGCTTTCCAAGCTGGTGGTAGCTTATAATGAACAAATCTTTAGGTAAAATTATCCTTTCATAAGTGCATGCAAGTGCCAATGTGAATAAACATCTATTAAATTTGAATTATACGCACAAGACAAAGAAAACAAAATTAAACTTAACATAACAACAAAATATTTATGGTAATAATTAAGATAAAAAATAAATTATATATGTATATTTATTGTTTATTGAATAAAATAATGTTTTTATACTTATAAAAATACTTATCTAGAAATTTTGGTAATACTGATATTATATTGATATCACTATTCAAATTGAACTAAACTGTTAAAAAAGAGATCATTTATTTAGGTTAGAATGGCTTTTATTTTAAACCTTTAGAATGGTCATATAAATATTTAGTATTTTCAAAGAGCATTCTAAGCAGCAATTTTTGTTTTAAAAATGCATTTCCAGAGTCCCTCTAAAGTTCAAAATACTTTTTATACAGGGTTTATTTGTTATTAAGTAATAAAATTAATAGCATTCTTAAATAAATTTCTTGTGCATAAACTTGCAGCCTTTTAGAGGTTCCCATAAAGTATAACCTAACCTAATTTTTTGTAATGTTTAAAATTACTTTTCTTTTAATTAAAAAATTAAAATTTTACTGAATATTTAGACGAAAATACACAATGGTTTGAAAGGACATCTTGACAACAATATAACTGTATAATAAAAACCAAAACTTAAAACTTACCATCAACATAATACAACAATATATCTCCATTAGGTTGAACCTCACTTTTTACAACTATTTGCTCCATTTGCATTTGCACTTGATCCATTTTTGTGGTGATCAATTATGATCTTTAGACGAAAATGAATGTTATCTCATTCTCCTAGGAGACCTGAAATAATTCAAAGTTCAAAACTGCCATTAAATCAATAAAAAATATTGATGGCATTTTTAAATGTTTATTACATAATGCAGCAAACAATATTTATCGGTATATTTAAAAAACTCGGGAAAGTATGTCTCTTTCCCGGTAATTTGTTTTGATACTTTGACGTTAACAAAAATTCGATCAGAAATCTCACCAGCATAACTGTTTCCGTAAGCGCAGCAATGCGTTAATAGACGATTTTGACAAACGGCGGCCATTTTATCTCGCTTTTCAGAACTAATCTGGATTCAAACCCACATTCAATACAAAAGTATTTATTAAAACACGGAAGTAATAATGTATAAACATTTATTGAAAATATAATTTACGTAAGTCAATTTACTAATACTGGTCTCGGTTTATCATTACCGAACACAACTACAATTATACACCTTTTAAATGAAATATATCCAAAACAGTCTAGTGCTATATTAATTAATATTTTATGAATTAAACTTAATTGCTATTAATAATTAGTTAGACGGTATTGAAATTTTTAAATAAAAATAAGCAACAGCATTGAGATAGAGACCCACCTTTTCCATTTAAATATTGCCGCCTAAACATACCAAACAACCAGTCGAGTGTCGAGTCATGACAGTTTTTTTACGTAATTGTATATAAAATGTTGTCCTGGTATGAATTAGATTTTAAGATCGGTAAATTGGTAAAATTTTTGAATTAATGGTTTAAAAATAAATAAATGTTATGTAGTGTGCAAATTTCTATATATCGGTTCAAAAGCGATGAACCTAAAGCAAAAGAGTTGACTACATTAAAAATTAATCTATAAAATTATACATAAACATCAAAATGGCATATTAATATATACTATATTATATAAAATATATCATATTATATTACTATTCGTTACGGCAAATTACAACTAACTGCCATACCATAACTGTATCGGCAGCCATTGACGAGACGTCCGGAATGTCTTCCAGAGATTTGGGGGAGGTAAATTTTGCGTATTAGTCGCAGTTCTCCATACATTTAAGGCTGCTTTTTAAATATGCGTGGGAACTTAAATGAAGAATATGCCTAGGTGGAGTTAAGAAGGTACGATCGCATCGAAAAATATTCCGGTTAACTATTAGGCTGTAAAGTCGTTTCTGTCATTTAGTGTCAATTGTGCTGTCACTTCAAACACGCTTCCCTTAGTAGATTTAATTCGTAAAAATAACTTTTATAGTGTGTTCAAATTATAAAGGATTAATAAAATGTTCAAAAGTGCTAACTTTTGATCAATAAATATTATTAATTCGTATTGATAACCTCAACTAAGTTTACGTAAATATATGAAATAATAATTTGCTATGACAAATGTTCCACTTAATGTTGTCAGTTTATAATCTTAAGCCTCTCAAATTATGTGCTTTATTATTTAAAGGATTTTATTTGTTTGTATTTTAAGATAGTCTCATTTATTTTAAAAGCTACAAAGTAATTTTTAGTGCCGTAAAGGAAGAAATCATTTACTAAGAAGAGTAATACATGTGACTGCAAAAGCTTGGGTATCTTACTTTTTGAAATAAAACATTATTAATTGATTAAATAAAATTATTAAGAAAATTATTTTTACTATACTATATTAATACTTGAAATATTTTTGAGCTACAAAACAATTTAATCAGAAAGTAATAAAATATCGGCTGGTTTTATTCATTAATTATTAAAGTATTTTCTTAATTTACAATTCTGGGCGTCATAATGTTTTACCCTATTTCTATTGCAATTTGACAACTGGTATCATTAGAGAACCAAGTGAGTGTAAATTCTGCTTTCACCCTAAGTAGAAAAAAAAAATTAAATTACCGTTTTGTTAAATCTATTCTAAAAATTACATTAAACCAATATAAATTATTATATGAATTATTGTATGTTATTAAGTTATAACTTTTAAAACTAATTTTATTTTGTAGAATAAGAAATTAACATCCATAGTGATTTCATATTCATATTTTTTATGACAAAGTCAGGGGTGTGCACATTTTTTTATCTTTAATATCAAAATCTGAAAATTGAGAACTATATCCGCATTTATTACGCTCTACAAAGTTGGCTTAAGACAATCTCACCTATCGTTTATATTTATTGAGTTATTGATGAAAAAAGTAAAAAAATAATGTACAATTTTTTTTGTTGCTCTTCCCTCTTCTTCTTTCACAGATATCGAAAAAATACTTAATTTTCGACAAAAATTACGCCCACTAGCGCGCCAAAGTCAAAAAGTCCGTGCTCAGATTCGGTGTAGCAGCTCGTACGGTAGTATTCACGCGTTGTTCAGGGGTTCGTGGAAACATTGAGATATAAAATAAATAAATAAACCAATCAAATTATGAATTAGGCCAATAAAGAGCGTAATAAAAGAAAACAAAGTATTGTATCAAAATGTTCGTATCTTAACGCAGAACCGAGTTATTGTAAAAAAAACTGAATTTAACTCTTTTTTCAAGATGGCGGAAAATGCACATAGGAAATCCTGGTCGGCAATTTGAATTTAAGCTTTTCTAAGCACCCCCCACAACATATCCAAAATTAATCCGTCTCGGATTTTTTGCATTTCCAAATGTATATAATAACTGGACTATCAGGACAAAGTCTAAAATAATTTTAGATTCAAATATTAGGACATCAAAACTAGTAAGGGAGAGGCGATGGTTACTTAATTGCAGAATAGGAGATGATAACGATTTATAGACATTGAGGCTATTAACCAGCAATGGAGAGAATTTGTTTTGGTAATATGAAGAAGAACTGATGGAGTGCGATAGGAGATGAAGGGTTTGTGGTACAGGATGTAAAAGGTATTGAATAGCGTTGGAAAAGAATCTGTCAGCTAGAAGCTGTCTGCGGAGGCTTAAAGGAAGGTCAGCACATTCTACTTGGAGGGCATAAGTAGAAGAAAATTTCATGGCACCTGCGCAGCATTATACGCAGACATTTGGATTATACAATTTTATCTCACTTTTAGAGCGCTAGTTTGCTGCATGGTTCTAAGATACAACTGACATAGTTAAGGTAACTACAGATATGCATTATACAGATCTTCTGAGCCCCAACGAGGTCCGGATAGAGCTCTTAAAGCGTTGGATTTTTTTTACAATTATTGTATTTATACTGTAAATGTGGAATACTAGTCATCTTAGAGTTCCTGATAATACCTAAAATTATATTGAATTATCCACTAAAATAGACTCACCAGCTACCGCAAGGTTTATGCAAAGTATGTTACGTTTGCGACTAAAAATAAAAGCTCGATACTCACAAGCTAAGACCATGTTCAGAGAGCCAAGAATTTAAATAGGAAAGAGTAGAATTTAGAACTAAAGATCCTTCTGTTAGGGAGGAGCGGAATGTGTAAAACGCTATATTATCTGCGTATTGTAAAATTTTGCAAAAGCAGTTTATTTATTAAGGATCACCAACGGTAAATAAACTTCTTGCCTTTTAAGTGCCATAACTTTTAAGTGCCGTAGGCGACAATGTTTTATATTACAAAGAGCAAAAGCCTTGCTTAGTTACTTTTAAACTTATAACATATTAAAAACTTAAACAAAATTAGTTTAAGAACAGATGACAATGAAAAAAACAAGTCAAAAATTGCTATAAAATCGACAATCACGTTTTACACTAAAAAGAGCAAAAGCCTTACTTAATTACTTTTATACTTATAACATTAAAAACTTAAACTAAATTAGTATAATAATAGACGACAATAAAAAAAAACAGGATTACAATTTTGAAATAGTATTAAGAAAAATAAATTAGACTACATGAATTAAACAATGAAGTAACCCTATAAACTAATTTATACAAGGTCTGTCATAAATAATGGATAACCGTTAAGGGGAGATAATTTAGCTATCAGGCTGCAATAAAATAAATCTATGAGGTGGTAGAGCATAATATCTTTTCACAGCTTTTACTGCACTTTTACGACCGCACTCGCCCGGGGAAGTACCACAGCACTTTATAAAGTCATCATAAAATAAAATATGCCTTTTTTTCCTCACTCCTTTCTCTTCGAAATCCTTCATCCTGACCTATCCTATCCAATGACCCTATTCTATCCAACTCGGGACTCAATGTTGAGTGTCTATGGGCGACAGGATCGCTTACCATCAGGTGAACCTTCTGCTCGTTTGTCTACCTTTCCATATAAAAACCTATTTTTTATGTCAATTTTACCAACAGTGTAAAAATGATGGACTCTTTTACAGTTTTTAAAATTTTTTTCTCCTTTGGCCATTCATTCGGATGCCATTTCAACATAATAGGTATTTTGGTGTATTTTTTTTGGCATTCTTCTCCTAAAGACTTTTTTTATTCAATTTAATTACATTTAGAGGTGTTGTTATCGTAAAAAAACGAACGTTTCCAGGTTTTTTTATTACTTATTATTTTGTCCCTTGGTTGTTAAAATTAATGTATGGTGCTCTGTCCATTATTTTAATAACATGTCCGGTATACGTGAATTCCAAAAATGTATAATGATATATGTGCCTAATTAACTAGCTACAGGAGCAAAATAACTAAACTAGGTCGCGAAAATTTTAATTTCGGGTTATGTCATAATTTTCGTGATTTAAGTTAAAATATTGTTTTCTTTCATTAAGATTGCAATTTTAGTCTAAACAGTAACTAATTATCTTTTAATTTGCGTCTTTAAAAATACATGCAGCTATGTGTAACCAGTTACAACAAGTTTATTCCAAATTCCAGAGGCCTATTCAGGTAAATAAAATAACGAAGACGGCAAAACATTGCTTTCCTGCGTATGAAAGGGATGTTTGATGTTTATTGTAAGTAAGAGAAACATTTCTAGGTGCACAAAATCTATTATGGCTTGTCAATAAAATAATAATAATAATAATAAGGCGTAGGGATTTGACCACCCCACCGTCCATCGGTGAAACAATGTATGTGACAAAATTGTTTCACCGGTGCAGTCTGTCAGCACCTTGATAAGAGGAGTTTGTACCGTGCCTTGGCATAATTTAGGGTGCAATGGCCCGTGTTGGGGAGATGACCCTTGGGTGGTTTGAATAAAAATCTGACTCCAAGTTTACAAATTACGTGTTGTAAGATCAAGTTATATACATG
>JAOCPS010269740.1:0-13297 GCA_025505425.1 Graphium colonna | reverse complement strand
GTGTCCATGGGCGACGGGATCACTTACCATTAGGTGAACCGTCTGCTCGTTTGTCTTCCTTTCCATAAAAAAAAATTCATCCCTTATGAATAAGCTTCTGAATTTCCTTTTGTTATCCATCATGGTTATTTGATTAAAATGTTTTAAAATATCCTTAACTTTTAAAAGTGAGAACATAACATCATTTATATAGCAGCGACTTATTAAAGGAACAAAGGAAATCCAAACAACGGCTAACAAGTTGTGCATTGTAGTATGTTAGTTTGTAGCGTTTTCATATTTAATATGTCGCATTGCTAAGAATTTGTGTGAACGAGTAACGCGCCTTGCGACACTTTTGTCAAACTGTAACAGCGTAACTGGAGATTATTTTGTTGTTTCTATGATTTACGATTGAAATAAATAGAAAACATTTAATTTAATTTGTTTACTATAGTAATAAACCAGTTAAATTTGTTTATTATATATAAGATTTACTGAATTCCTCAGCTTTTATGATAGTTTAATATTACATGCACGTTATCCAGGACGTAGAAATCTATACGTCAAAAAGATAATAAAATTCATTATTAGGCCTTCTGGCTATTGCATCAGAGTTGTAAATTCTAAGTAGAATAATGCAAATATATACAATTACAGATTTTTATAAAGGATTAAAATTCGTTTAATATGAACCCTGCTTAAACAATCTCTAATGCTATTTCCTTATGTACATTCCTTATGTTTTCATAGCTTTATTTTTAAGATGCAATTTTTAATTACGATACGTTTTCGTTCGGTTTTCGTTTTATTCTAGGAACGCTTACTTGAACAAGCCCTTCATTTAAGCTTTTCTTCACTGGAGTTGGTGAAATATATAGGTATGGGGACGCAAGTAGTCGCGTAATTATATCTCAACCTTTTCTTTTCTTATACCTAACAAGTAAAAAACGACCTCGACGCCTAAAATGTACTTACTAAATATATCTTCTGCGTTATTTTAATATTAAAAATAAACTACTAATCCCATTTTTATAAAAAAAAAATATATAAATATATCAGGCAAAATATTATGTATTTTTTAAATAAGTTCATAAGTTGCGAAGATATGTTGCAACATTCCTAAAGTTCATTATTTTTATTTAAAAAACAAACTAATAAACTGATTTTTTGAAAATTTAATGAGACTATCTCCAAAGAATATTTCTATCATAAGAAAAAGAAAATTTTAAATTAGATTATAAATTACAGAGATACGCGCAAAAATATAAAAAACCAAAATTAAAAAAACTGCTGAACATATTTTCCCGATAATTTTATGGGACAATTCCGGAAAAATATCCAATAAGATAAAAAATAATTAAAATTAGTTCATAAATGGCGGAAATATACGCGAATGTATATATAAAAAAACATATAAACATTCGAATTGAGAACCTTTCTCCTTTTTTTGAAGTCGGTTAAAATTGTAACGAAACGTAATCAAATACTTTAAATACACTTTTACGTAATGGTGTTTGTTTATCTTTAACTAAATAATTGAACTAATGTCATGGGAACAGCAACGACTATGAAACACTCAGATTATTGATTTTTGGGCTGTCTGCCATGATATCCTGTAATCCCCAGCAAGTTTTGGTTAGTAATTCACTTATGTTCGTCAAGTTCATATTTGAAACTTCGTATATTTGGACCAGGCTAATACTTACAACAAAATAAAATACGTTGACATATGTTTTTCTTTAGTATCTAGGTAAAATTTATTAAGGTGTTCTATATGCCATTCAAAAAACTAATTGGGTTCATTTCTTAATGTATTAAATACACAATATTAACCAAATATTATGTAAACAGTGTTTATTTACTTTAGCTTTATTTAATTTGTTATTATTACCTTCTTTGACAATTAAAATTATGTAAACAACCAAAATTTATTATTTATTACTAAGAAAAAGAGGATGTTATTTTAACAAAATCACAAAGCCATGTAATTTTTATTGCGAACACAGTGTCACCGAATGCGGGGAGAAATAATTTACCATCTAGGGTTGCGCGCAGAAAACTTTGTACTCAGACTCGCTCCCTTTTATGTCTAAAGAATAGTAGAAGTTTTTATATTTTTTACTGGTACGACCCTGGTGTTCATTATTTGTTCTTTTTTAAGGAATTTATATAAAAACAATTTTTACTGTAACCTCCAGAAAATTGTAAATGTTATGTTCTGTGTATTCAAAATATATAAGTGAATTAATTACGAAATAAATATAAACATATATTATATTTATTTGATGTAGTTATTTCTGTACATTTCTGTGCGTATTTTTTATGAATGACATTATTAAAACTATTGCAGATTGGTTGTGGTGATTTGTATAGTTATGATTGTGCTTTTGTTTGAGAAATAATTGAACTTAATTAATAACAATCATACCTATAAGTTTAACTTGGGTTGGTCGTAAGAATTTATGGTGGTAGGGTAGCAGAATTTATTTCCCCTATCGTCTCATGGGTATAACAGGAGAGTTAGGGATGAATTAAACAGGTATGCGTAAATACCCTTTTGTATTAAACATTAAAGCCGTTACCAGCCCACTACAGAAGCAATAAAGCTATTGACCTTTCATGAGTGTTTCAGAGAGACGTTTGAAATGTTTCCGCCAAGCTCTAAAGTAATTATTTTCATATATGTGATGGAAACATTACCGTATTTTCTAATATTTGTTTATTAAATATGTTGCATTATATAAACAATTGGACAGTGTTGCGATTTATACAATAAATTTAAAAGCAATACAGAATATACAAAACATATTTGAGCTACATGCATATACCTCTAAACATATCTGTATTTTATATTGTTGTAAAAAAATGTTTTCTCACCAACCTGTTAATAAGAAATGTTTTTTTGCAGCACTTTAATAACTATTAGCGATTCCGTAATACTCGATATTCGACCCTTTTATGTAGTTTTAGTGTATTGTGGTCAATTCGCATATTGAAGAAAAAAATACTTGACATATTAGATGTTTACGTGTCACGTCAATGTGATGTCATGTCAGTGTCATGTCAATTGATCCTCTAGACACAGGCTGACCTAGTTTGGGGATCAATAGCAAATTATTTCAAATAAATATTATTTTCATTTCATTTTTACATGTGTAAAAAAATGCCATGGTAGTGTGTGCAATAACGTGTTTTTTAATGTAATATATTTCTAAAACATATTACATAAAATGTTAACTTTTCGTTCTCCTCTTACAAAAAAAAATACTGTGTCAAATTTTATGCTTCCTCGTCCGTCTTATTTTCTTAAAAAGGTGTTCAAAGATTTTCCTATACTTATTAAATATAATAAAATTTCATACTTTTTTTATATAATAACATCCGACAGTCTTATCGATTCATAATTAAATATTTCAACACACGACATTGATATGGATCTGATTATATCAGCACAATAAACTGCTCACCAAAGCACTGTAATGGTTTTCTATTTCTTTAAGTGGTCTCAAAAAAGGAAACAAGACGCTACTCAGGTCCTCAACCTTCTACAAACAACAAACGTTGCTAAGCCATTGGCTTGAGCGCCACAACTCATGGGTTCCAGCCCAGAACCATTATTTGTATTTCATACAAATATTTGTTTCTCAAATATGTGCCTCTAAATGTGTAACTTGTAAGTCATCCTTCTAACTGTTGAGTCAGGGTTTTTATAAAGAGAATAAGTTGCCAATATTTTGTAGCATACTACTATATAATAATAAAGGAGATGTTTTAGGCCGATTTATGTGCACAGAAAATAGAAAAAATGTAGTGATGTCAGCAAAAATACTCGTAAAATTTAAGGTAGATCATAACATATTTTCACAGCTATTGCTGCGCGCTCGCTCGTGGATTGTTCTTTATAAAGTTGTCGTAAAATAACGTATGCTTGAATTTTGGGTATCCCGGATGACAATGCTCCTTTTATTTTCACACTCCTTGGACTCATCCCATTTCCCAGGTTAAAAACGCAATCGTGACCCTCCGGATGTCGGATGTGCCAATGGACGACGGGATCACTTACCCTCTTCTCCATAAAGGAACAGTAATTACGTATTTTTGTGGTAGAGACGTTATAAAATTGCTATTATCGTCCAAGTTATAAAAAAATTAAGATATTGTTTAGATAATATTATAAAAAAATAAAACGTAACTTAGTGTGATAAGTAAATATTCGTACTATTATTTTTATTTCTAATCAAGAAATATATAGTAAACAGATTATAAAATCCATCATATTTAACCGACATTATCTTACAGAATGATAAACATTTTGTTTGCTTTGATTTGATTGATGTCTATTTCTTTTATATTCCGGGTTTTGCCTTACATATTTTCTTTCTGTTTTTGTGAGATTTAAAGAACTACTACTTGAGCCTTACTTTTTGGACTTGTGTATTGTGACTTCTTTACTTTTATACTGTTGCTTTATCTACTGGCCTGGCATTCACTTTACAACTGATTACGAGGTCTGCATGTGGTTTTTCCGTTATTTTTATTTCAACAGGCCCATTGCCACAACTGGTATTTAAATTTAGGTAAGTATTGAGGTAGTACAGAAGTGCCATCACCATTTATGGATGGATTATTTGTAAGAGAGTATGATGATATTGATGAAGAAAATAAAATTTTGTTAACCCAATAATGTACAAAAATTAATTTATTAAATCACAGTTTCAATTATATGAAATAGCTAATAAAATACAAACAAATAATTTTTATGGAGTGTTAGACAATCGTTACCATTTATTTATTATTACGTCATACATACAATGACAAAGCGTTTACCAGTCAATAATGACAAACGTATCTTATGCAAACAGTCGTTTTAGTTGCCTGTATCCGCATTGATGATCAGTGTTACAAACTATTGTAAATAATAAAAATCGATTTTCAGTAAAGTCAGTTTACGGACGATAATTTTACTTAGGCCAATCGTGCCTCTCTCTCCGCGCTCTCTCTCTTGCACACTCGGTGGAACGTGACGAGTCATCCTTTTTCTTGCGTGCATCCGTTGTTCATCGATTTATAAGACGTTATCACGTCAAAATATTAATTTCATTTTAATAAAGGGAAATTCGTTCATTTAACAAATCGACATAATGATATCTTTTTGTAATCTACCTTTATATGTACAGTACACTGTATAGCTCACGCTTCATGCATTTCTGAAACATCTCCTTTGTAGTGTCTGTTTTAAATTGACATTTAAAATAGAGGAAAAAATACAATCCAATATATGCAATAATAGTTACCATAAGTATAAAGAAATCCCTGCGTATTTGAAACCCCGAACAGGTATGGAAGGAAAACCAATATCGTATCTCCATACGAAAACAAATCAAATCAAAAGGCAATTGCATCTACGCTATGCATTTCAGTGTCGTCAATCGAATATATTCTGTTTATCTCTTCGAGGAATAGAAACTAAAATAAAAATTTCCAAAGGATTTTGAAGAAGTAATATTTTCTAAGAAAACAGTTATCGACCGACACTTAGTTCTATTATTATTATATTTACTAATTAAAGACTGATGTAGTCGTCAACTTCTTATAAAGAAGCCAATAGCCTACTTTTTATGCTTTTAAATTTAGAAAAAAAAACGCTCAGTTAATTTAAACGGTAAGTTATTGTTGAAGTATATGTGGTTTGGGTAATAAAAAAGTTGTGTTTTCAGATTACCACAAAAACTTTTTCCCTGTTGTTGTGAAAACTTC
Organism: Graphium colonna; assembly: GCA_025505425.1. Lineage (NCBI taxonomy): Eukaryota > Metazoa > Arthropoda > Insecta > Lepidoptera > Papilionidae > Graphium > Graphium colonna. The sequence goes on along the minus strand of JAOCPS010269740.1, from coordinate 7,558 downwards.
ACTGCATTAGGAAGTTAACATTAACGCGTAGTAGCCATCCAATAAATAGTTTTGTGGTCATTGTTACTAAACAAGGGGAGCGGACAAAAACTTTGGTCATAGAATCAAGAACTACTAAGGAGTGACTTTTCTGACGCAAAGAAACAGTTTCTTATACAATCAATAAATTAAATTTGGTACGTTCCGCTTGCAGTGAACTTTTTACGGCATAGTTTAATAATTTATGACACATTTTGGCTTATCATAATATGATTTAAACTGTAAAAAATTAATTAATATCTTGATTTAATTTAATTTAACTTTTAATTGGTGATTTATACCGTACCGTACATTTTTCGGAATATCTTTTTACATATACCTACCCTGAATAAACGCTATACTTCTTTCTACACTAATTTCGTTTACTTATATTTTTTTTATAAATAATAAGAAATAAACGTTTGATTTAAATTTATTAACATTTCTAAACATTAATTTAAAATATTCTCGATTACTTAAATCAATTCGGTCGGCGTAAGGAACAATTACCGAAAAAGCATTTCATTTGAAATCTCAACATTCGGCCGAATAATCCCAAAAAGTTGTACGGATACAAAGTAAACCTCTGCAAAGAATTTTAATCCTGTGGTTATTAAAATTAACAAAGTTAACGCTAAATATTTAACCTGTATTTGAAATAAGGTTACTGATACCAGCGGCATTTTCCCCTTAATAATTTTATATAGCATGTTTTAACGGAATTACCTAAAATGAACAATATCTAAAACATTATCATTAAAAGCTACATAACTTATCCTGTGTCGCCTATATTAAACGCCATTTCACTCGCCCCTAGGCTAAACAATGTCAGCATAGTAATCTATACATAATAATAGAATTTGCAGTGTATCATGTTCAGCAGATTGCATCAAATATGCCCTGGGGTATGTGATGAAACTCTGCCGCAACCCCCTGCTGTTTTGACGAAAGTGTAACAAAATAAATTTGAGAAACATTTAGTTTTCTTTTAAACTTATCAAATTATATCAAATAAACAACACATAGTTATTTGCGCTGCCTCCGGTTTTACTCCCATAATAAATATATCTTATTTTAACATTAAAACAGAGCCTACCGTTTTATTTATGTGTATAGTTTTGTTGTCTCCTAAGATTTAATGCAGACACGTTGAAATTAATTATTTTATATATATTATATAAAATATAAAGGACCATATTGTGGATATAATATATTTATATGAAGAAAAAGATGACAATGCCAAATTTTACAATTACAAAAATAATAAGTTATACAAATTGTGCTGATATTAAACTAATTAAAAATAATAGATTTATATATTGATAGATTGACACTGAGCTATTTGTTTTACTTATTGATTATTCTGGAATAGTCAAATAATTAACACCTTGTCATTTTCTTACTCTAGTAAGCTTGAAGCGAAATTTGAACGATCATCAATCTTATTTTAAAAAAAATTAGATTATAACAGAGGGAATAAGATAAATGACCTTACTGTTTCTGAACTAAAGACATTCTTAAATAAGTAAAATTAAGTTTTCTTTATATTTTTAACAAAGCTAATGAACTAAAAATTCATATATTATATAAATTTATGTTCATACGACAATTTCTACGTATGACATGAAAAAATTTATTAATAATTTTTGCGTCTGTGGAAAAATAAAATGACAAACTTTCTGTTCTTATTGACTGATGGTGACACTAGTTATCTTAAAACTTACTTATATTTGAAATGCAAAGTGTCATTTCAGAATAAATATATTTATACCACATTTGCCGTGTTGCAAAAATGACTTTCGGAAGCGTAATAAAACGAACACCCAGGTTCCTTTTCATGGGTGAAAACAAACTATATAATTAAATATTTATGGATCACAAATAATGAAGCCTGGAACACGAAACGATAAGAAATAAATACAAACTTTAGAACACACATTTGCGTTATCTTTTATATTTAAACAGAGAACAAATTTGTTACTTCATTATGGCAAGAAAAATATCATATAAGAAGGTAAATTAATTTTTTTTCGGTTTCCAAAAAGTATAGAATGTTATAATTATTTATAATTAATAATATGATAATTTGTATACAGTAAATAAATATTAAAGAAATTGTCTTTTATTTAATATTGCTAAAAATTTAACTTCTCTAAAGTAGTATCGTCGATATCATCTCATAAAGATATGTTGCACGTCTACGTCTCAGTAAAAATATGTATAGAGCATTGCTCACGCTTGGCACAACGCGCGACTAGAGACGTGAGTTATACTTTAAGGTACAATTACACTAACTGTGTAAAATTGCTTAATAAAAACTTGAATTCGTTGCGTAAATACCAAAACTTTAAACAATTTTAATAATTCATATGATTTAGTCAGGTGCAACATTGTGAACCTGTAATAAAATGCTCCCCCATTTATTCTCTCTCCGTCTTTTGGTTGGACAGATTTTAATCTTAATCATTTTATTTGAAGAGGGGATTTTAGGTAGGGTGAATATGAAAAATTAACTGAAATTTTGTACAATATAGCTTAATAATCAAAACCGAACTTATAAAAAATAAACACGTTTTATAAATTGTTAATTATGTTATTGTTGAATGATAAATTGACTTGTAAATTCAGTATTAAACTCAGTTTTAAACAAAAAATTAAATTCAGTTTTAAACAAAATCTCATATGCTTCACATTTAAAATTTAGGTTTAAATATGGAACAGATGAGAATTCAAAAAAATCCCTTTTCCAACAAACAAAAATTGTCACAAATTTTACAGAGCAACGGGTCTTTGCAGTCAGGTAATAACAGAAGTTGATCTTCGTTAAACAAGCCATAAAACTTTGTACGTTACGCCAACGAGAATAAGGAGGAAAGTTAAAGCTTTCTTTAATCCCAGGGAAAGGTATTATATTAAATGTATTGGCGCAAGGGGAAAAATTCTTGTATTTTGTTATGGATTGTGCTATGTGACATATCATGTCAAATAGTCCACAAACGACGATGAAACTAGCTTATTATTGTATCTTTTGTTTATTTGTAATTGTCTGTATCTTGCTGGTTAAAAACATACTTTTTGTATCTATAACATTTTTTTTATAACAAGGTATACTATAAGTTATATAGCACTATCAATTGAACAAATCTTCGAAATAAATTATTATGTATATATGGAAAGATGGTAAAAATATATTTTTCTTATATAAAAATATATTTTATTAATATATTTTACACGATTTCCGAAATCTTAAGATTTTTGGCCAGAGCAGTTGATGTCACGTGTGACATCAACTGCTCTACATACATTGTTAATTTAAAATATAATATGATAACATCAGGAATAAGTAAAAAATGACATCCCAGGGTACATAAGTAACTTTATTAAGTTATTATTTATTCATGTCTTAATATCATTTTGAAAAGGAAAGTGAAATAATTTCTTTAATTAAAAAATTGTAATAATTAACAGATTTGAAATAACTAAGATTGTATTATTGAATATGATTGAAAATATAAATTGGGTTAATACTTTCCATAGAACACCTATGATAGTGTTTGATTAAATATAACATTTTTAACGTTATTTCTCACTGGTTCGGTGCGCACATTTAATGTTTCTTAATTTAAAGTCGGTATCACAACTAAATCTCACTACAAATCAGCTTTTAAAATGAACTTTAATATCTTCAACATCAATCAATGACAGACTATTCCACATTTTAAGTTATCTACATTCAATAATGAACTCGTGTAAAATTAATCATTTGTGTCTACTTTCCTTTTGTAGACCTATCATCATTTTCATACTAATGGTCCTCTTCTTTTACGTCATCGTTATGAAGCAGTATTAGACTTTCGCTCTCGGTAGGGGTCTCGAGCAACGGCAAATTTTCTACTTCACCTAAAAATCATTTTGCAATTTAAAATTAAAATTGTGTATAAAATTATGAATACTACTCGGGGTTTAAAAAAACATATATATCATAGGCACCTGTTGTAACAACACAACAGATCCTATGTAACTACAATACACGATTCTGTTACAGGGGTCCAGTATTTGACTTCGGCTGTATTTTATAAGTTATGATAGATAAAAAAAGTTTAAAAAATATATATTAATGCCATTTTATAGTGGCCGTCCGAATAAAAACGTTTTACATATTTTTTTTCTATTATTAACTAGAGCCTCACATATTGCTTTAATTGCCAGTATAAATATTTATTTACAATATCTAGTATATATCTCTAAAAAAATGTCAGGTTAAATGTTAGACCCACCAATACGTATCGTGAAATTCATTGCCTCGCTTTCGTCCAACATGGAAAAAACATTTTCCACAGGAATGTAAACATTTTGCGTATGTTCTAAAAAGTCTGCATCCTTTTCACATTTACAAGGTCGCCTGTAACGAAACAAAGTTTAATAAAATAAAAGATACATTTACCTGTACTCGTTTTATAATAAAACCGAAGTACCTGTATATAATTCTTTTGCTCGGTAAATTTGGCAAAAATAAATCAACTTCAAAATAAAATTTGTCAGCATTTTCATCATTCACAAGCACAGTCCACATCATTCTTCCTGAAAAGCATAAAACAAACATTTAATCAAGGTATGATTTCATTGCAATCGCCATGTTGGCATAAATAAAATTTGTATGAATTAAATTTAAGAAAGTGGTTAATTTTAACCTTTTATGAGCTTTGAAATGCTAAATGTTCTTATTGTGGACTCCTAAATCGTTAAGCATATGATGTCTTTGAATATATCTACATACAACTTATATATTTAAAATACTACAGTTAAAAGTAAATTGACTTTCGGTGATGAGCGATTCCACTTCACATATGCAAGTTTCATTTTATTAACAAGATATTTTCTTATTTTATCCGACTTTAATAAAGGGTGAAGGTTCTTAATTGAGTTGACTTTGTCACGTTTGCTACCTTGGAGCGAAAAAAAAATTGAAGGCAAGTTTATTTACAAAGAAATTTACAAAAACCGACTTCAAAAGATATAAAAGTATACTTTCGAAACATATCTTCTCCATAATTTTGATTTTAAATGTAAACTACGAATACGATTTTTATAAAAAAAATGTAGGACTATAATGGAAGTGTATTCTATTAAATAAATAAAATATTTTTTCAAATCAGTTTATAACTAGCGGAGATATGTGCGAACATTCCTAAATTTTAGGAATGTACGCATATAACTATTGGAAGTTATTTTTATTAAAAGAAAAAAAACTAATGAACTAATTATTTTCATAATCTTATGGGAATACATATGAAAAATGTTCTATCATACAAAAATTAATCTTTGAAATTGGTTCATAAATGACGGAGATACGCACAAAAATACATAAAATCTATTTTCTTGTTATCATTTAAAAGTAAAACTACTGAACCGGAAGAATGCTCTATAAAATAAAAAAAAAATAAATCGGTTCATAAATTGCGGAGAGTTGCGCGAATGTACATAAAAAAATATAAAAAATCGAATTGAGAACCTTCCTCAGTTAGAATAATTATACGAAAACGTAGTACCTCCTCTTTTATCATAAATCTGGTAGACATTAAAGACCTTCTCGTAACATTTCATTAGAAAGTAATTAAGGACTGGTTCGGTCCTTTTAGCATCCCACTTATCCTTCACGGTAATAAAAGGCAGTTCGGTAACTTTTTGCTTATGGGCCACGAAGCAATGGTCCATCCATTCCCCAGCTCGACCTTCCCAAGTACAATCACCTACAATAAATATAAAATTAGTGTTATGATTTATAGTTTCCTGACATTGGAAAGAAAGTCTTACAAAATTAAGAAGGTCCAGTTACCACGATAAATAATTTACGTTGAACTAACCTTTAAAAAGGCTTAGACGATTCATAAATTTACGAATCGTCTGCACCTTTTAACTTTGCTTAGGTAATTAAGAAAATTAGTGATGATAAAATATTATATAGATAATTTATTTTATTATAATTGAACTTACCATATACTCTGGCCATGAAACAGTTAATGATACGGAATTGACAATGAGGAATGTGTTTCTCGAGCAATGGCAGGTTCGCATGTTTTGGACAGCCTTCATTCGTACAAGGAAACAATACCTTGTTGGCTAGAGACTCTAACACCATTGGACGTACGAGGGCAAACTCTTTCTAAAACATTTGGGAAAAGGAATTGTTTAGGAATTTCATCGTATTATCATCCAATAACAACGAATTATTTTCGTTGATAATATTATCTTTTCTTTATATTTTCTTACAACATATATTAACTTAAAAAATATTTATATTTAATAATTTAATATGTTATTTCTATAAATGGATATAAATTTAAAATTTGACATTGCCAAAAAAAAAAGGAAAAACACATCAATTTACACAGTTGTTAGTGTGATGAAAATGTAAAATTTGCGAACTTTTATAATAATTTAGAACAATTTTGATTGAACGTAGAACATTAATACGATCTTACCTTACAAAGGTGACATTGGTAGCTCTTTCCGTAACATGGGCCACATACACTGTGCCCGTCGACGCACAAATGAATAGGTGGCTTCATGTATTTGTTGCATTTCGTGCATGTTAAATCTTTGATGAGGCTCTCGTAATGATCCGTCTCGAGAAGAGTACTGAGCACGACTGGAATTTAAACATATTTATAAGCAAAATAAATAAAGTACGACAGGGTTTTTATAAATCATTCTTGGTGCACTTATTCCAAAAAACAAATCTTAATCAAAACAAGTATTATTTGTGTATGTTGTCTTTAAGGAGTTGGTTATGTAAATTACTCATCTGATCTAATGAACAGGGTAACAATTGCGAAGCTACATATGTTACAGCGATTTACTTATAATCCAATAGTCCTTATTAGTAATAAGTGGTGCTATATGAATAATCTATCGGCTTAAACTATTGATCAAAGTAAACCATTAACTTAAACGCAGTCTTGATATTATCAATATACTGTATGCATTCAACTATGAATAATTTAAGACACATATTTGCAATTTCTATTTACAACTAACATATCAACTGTAAAGAGATAAACAGAGACAGGAAATGCCATCGCCATCTATAACGAACGCAACAACAATAAAATGTGACAACTACTCGTAGTAGACGTACCACTGTTATTCTATTTGGAAAATGTAAACTACCTGGCCTTTTTTTATTAGAATTTAAAAAAGAAAATAAAAGTTATTTAGTACTATTTGACAGTCAGCCTTAGCAAAATCATAGGCATGTGTAAATGTGACGCGTGGCCCTGTCTCAATGTTTTTAGTCGGTTGATTGCCCTCATAAATCTTGACCTTGCCGTCGCTAGATTGGGTATACAATAATTCGCTTATAGCGCCGGCGTTGAGGGTCCTGATTTTGATTCCCAAGAGAGTCCAACTCACGATCCACATTCGTTATACCGTTATTTAAGGAAATTAGTTTAAATTACAGGCACATTTTTTTTTTTTATGGAAAGGAAGACAAACGAGCAGACGGTTCACCTGATGGTAAGTGATCCCGTCGCCCATG
>JAOCPS010269630.1:0-13298 GCA_025505425.1 Graphium colonna | reverse complement strand
CGTATGTGTGTGTATATATGCTCTGGACAAAGTGTTATTGTCTTGGAAGTAAAAAAATTACTTGAGGATAATTTGATTAGATTACGTATAGAGTTATCTCATTTAAGTTGCGATCTAAACCTTTTAAATAATCAACAAAAGTCATGCATATGATTGATATTATTAGACTTATATATATAAGCAAAGGTGGTGTCACTGGGTTTCGCAGGGTCTATAATGAATTTATAAAATTAAAAAATAGGTTATCGGCGATGGTCCAACGAACTTTAATCGACCGCTATAAAAGATGTGCCGTGCGTTCCGATCGCGTGACTGGTAAACGTTGACTATTTCGAACGCCGACAGATGGCTATTGCTTTCCATATTGCGTTGGAATGCCGACAAATGGAAATGGTTGATTGCAACGCATGAATATGATATAAAATTATGCAATTCTTCTACAGTTTGCAATTTGGAGTAATCTTTTTTTAATATCAAGATACCTGCAAATAATTTTACTGTGTTTTAAGGTCTTTAAAGCTGCATTAATTACATCTGGTTTAATGGGCGTAATTAAACTGAAGTAGTCTAGGTGGAAAAAGATAATTGGAATACTAATAAATTAAAATCCATTACAGTTAATGTTTAGTATATATGTAATATTTAGTTACCATTTTTTAATTTGAATTTTATCATGTTCGTGCCGATGATTTTATAATGTGATCTAGGTTAAGTTTTTTGTATAGCCCTTTTTAGCGTTTTTGAGGGACGTATGGACGTGCTAGAGCATAAATCATAAGGTAGGTGATTTTATTTATATATTAATGTTCAATACAAAAAGTAAATTGTACCTTAGGGTTGTACCGAGAAGGATCTAGTAGGTGCAAAAATGATATGGTATTTATAAATGAATACTACATATGTAAGAAAAAATAAAGTATTTAAACACATACTGTATAAATAAATAACACAAAGAAGAAAAAAACGAACCCGTTGACCAACTTTCATAAGAGTTATACATACGAGTACAATCGTATCGAGAACATATGCCTTCCTTGAAGTGATAATGTTAAGGTTTTAAGGAACATCAATAATATTCGATGATTATTTTTTATGTAAATGTAAATTTTGTAAAAAAATATTTAGAAAATAATAATTCAGTTAATGATATAGGAGGTAAAATTAACACACGTAGAATGAGAAAGATAAAAATAAGACGTAAGAAAAAAAAATGCTGAACTAAATGTACGACTAAGGTAGAATATATCACGATCGCATGTATGTCGTTTCTCGATTACTAATTAATTTATTTAATGATGCACATGCAGGAATTGCCACTATTTAAATTCTTGTTGTATATTCAACCAAAATAAAATGTTCTAAATTTGGTTTTAAATTGGATGTAATACAACGTAAGATTAAAATAGCCTTACATTTATTTATATATCCGTCAAATAGCTTTGACATGTTAATAAATGCTGTTTGAGGCCTAGAAATACAGTGGCATACTGAAAACCCGTCTCTAACATACATTTCTTATCTTTATTGCGTTAATCGCGAAAATTATTATTCTAGATAGAGACGTAGACGTAGACATACAAAATAAATACATTTTAACTCAAACACATTACATATGGTGCGCATAGTATGTTGGAAGTATGCGACTACTATGAAGTAAGCTTTTTTTGTGAATGACAATTCATTGTTTTAATTTAAATTTAATATTACCTAATTATTTTCACGGAAAGACGAGGGTGTATTGTTCCAAAAATTAGATTCAGGGTACTTTAAGATTTCCCTGAAGAACGCTGAATATTGTCTTGGAATATAAAGGATAGTCTTTCAACATAGTCTTGACTGGTTAGTAGATAGCCATTCAAGATATTTAAAATTTTGTATATTTAGGCTGGCCCGTTTTGACGATAAGAAAGAAAAATGTAGACATATGAAATTCCTTGCCTAGTATGTTTAGAATATTGGCATCGTTAATAAAAGGAGTGGCGTGTATTCGTAGCGGTATATTAAAACAAAAGCACGCGCAAGCATTTTGTACTTGCTGAATCGCCCTTTCCGTTCTAGCCATTATTCGAGGGCCCACACAGTTTTGTCTAGACAGCACAAAGAGGCACAACATTTTAGACGTAAACTAATACATTAGCAATCGCGTATCTGCTTAAGTAGTTTTAATAGGTAAAGTAGTACTCATACAAGTAAAGCACGTGATTTTCGAAGTGCATTGCATCATCCATTTATAAGATGTATTAAGTTGAGCAATTTATTAAATGTTTTTATATGATTTCTATTGAGTATGACCGTAGGTTTATATTTTAGTACTTGTTTGGAGTTAAGTACCAAATATCATAGAATTACATTTTTGGGGTACAAAAAGAAAGTTTTCGTGCGATGATTTTTTCTGACTTTCGATATCATCTAAATCAACAAGAAAGTGATGATAGATTACGATTGGCCTTCCACAATAAAGCCACATCTCGGGCCACTGTTTACAAGTGGTTAATTGAGTTTAAACAAGGTCGCACTAATCTCACCGATGATGTGCGTGAAGGACAGCCTTCTACAGAGACGATAGTGAAAAGCATCGTTCTTTGAAAAGACAGGTCATTACGCGACAATTGTTTTAGAGAATCGAAAAACAGTTACTGCAGAGTGGTACGGTAACATTTGTTTGACACGTGTTTTGAAAAAAGAACTTAAGAAAAGACCTCGCAGTCGGATCCTCCTTCACTACGATAATGCTTCGTCACACACTGCCAGACAAATGATCCCTTATTTGGGTACCTCTGACGTAGAACTACTGGGTCACATATCTTATAGCCCCGACCTCGCACCTTGAGATTGTTATTTTTTTCGAAAAATAAAAGAAAACCTTTGAAGAAAACGTTTTATGGACGCCGAGGAAGATGTGGCTACGTTTCAGAACACCGTCGAAGAGATCCTTAAGGACGAGTGGGCGGAGTGCTTTTCTCAGTAGTTCTATCGGATGCAGCGATATATTGACACTATTTTGAAAAGATAAAATATAGGTAAAAACTTGCTTATTTAATCAGTTTATGATTTTCTAAGGACTTTCAGTTTGACCCACAAAAATAATAAGTTAGTTGAATTTTATGCTTTTATTTTATTAATTAATTGCATGCATTCAGACAACAACGGCATTGAATAACATATGTCATACATGTACGTATATAAATATATATATAAATATACATTCATATAACGTCGTTCTCCTTTTGCAGAAACTGTGAGGCGAATAGTTGCGTTAAGGGTAATTCATACAGCACCTTTTATCGTTTGAATAAGAATTGCCAAGAGGGGTTGTGAGATCGCGGGAGAAAATAACGTTACAGAATAACGTCTGGTAAAATCGCGGGAAATATTTACTTTTTAAAAATCTGTTCATTTTCAATAACAGCGGGAGTGCAGGTCAGAGTGCAATGACCTCGATTTGCAAAAATTTTTGGCTAATGTTAATCAAGCGCGGTTTCTCAAAAAATACAGAGTGAAATTTGAGAGCGGGTATTATCATAGATGACAGAAGTGGTAGCGTAATAAATATGAGCGGGTGTAATGAGACCCAGTGGTCCAACGGTGCGGCCTCATAATAATATTACAGTAAAGAGCAGATCACCAATGAGAATATGAACCCAAGAAGGCTAGTAGAACTTATAATCTGCAAGCGGTAAGCAGTTTAAGTATAACAGAAAAGACATATCCACCTTCACCGATGTTAGATTGTCCGAGATGCTTTTTTTATGGGAAGGAAGACAAATGAGCAGACGGTTCACCTGGCGGTAAGGGTCGCCCAAAGACAATCGCAACATTGACTCGCGAATGCGTTGTCAACCGGGGAAATTGGATAGAATTGGTTTATTGGATAGAATGGGTAGGGATTAAGGATTTGGAAGGGAGAAGAGTGGAATAAAAAGGTAGACACGGCCATCCGGCATCCCTAAAAGTCATGCATACTTTATTTTATGCCAATTTTATAAAGGGCGGTGGTACTTCCCTGGGCGATTGCGGCCCTAGAAGTGCAGCAAAAGCTGTGAAAAGATGTTATGCTCTACCACCTCAAAATTGAGATGCTGTTGATAACTAGGCGTAAATCGATAAAAAAATATAATTTCAACGCGATGAATAAGTTGCGGAGACCCTTTATTGGGTTTCACGCAGTACCTATACCCTTAAATATAGTTTTAGGCATTTTAAAATTAGTTTAGAACAACATTTCGAAGTCACAAAGTTTTACTTTGGAAGGCGGAATATTTTAAATCACGTACTACATATCGCTTACCGTTTGCCTCCATCACATAAACTTCCACGGTTCCCAATTAGCACGTCGTATTCGTGGGCTGCAAAACATCACGCACATTGCAAAAACAATACGTCCTGACGTGTCGCGTTATTGTGTGTACTGAACGCACCGACAGCGACGTTGCATATTTGGTAGCATTAGTGAGCGCTGTGGCGCTGCCGCTTAGTGCGTGCGGAGATCACAGCCCTTGCTTAAAAGTCCATGGCAGCAGCGAGTTCACACTAGTATGCGATAACTTACGACACAGCAATGAGTGATGTCTACATCCATAATGACTACAATTAAGTTCTGATTTACAAGCGGAATTCTTATGAAATTCTTTCATCTAACGAAAAATAAATAAATTCGGGGCATCCATATAAATAAGCGTGATTACATTTTTTGCAAAGTGGGCTAAAATTCACACAAGATGTGGCAAACGAACGAGTAGATTTTGCGATAGGCTGTTTATTATCATGGATGCGACCATAAGAAGTGAGCGCAATGCGATCTAAAATTTTACTTTGATGGCTATTAAATTTAACCAAACTGTTATAAGTTAACATAGCGACAGCTCTCACGAGCTTTTCAAACGATCGTGCGGTGCTTTAATCGTTTTTTCTGAACGCAAGTTGTAACGTAATAAAATCTGACAAAGTACCCTGAATTCATCCAGAAACAATTTTAAATCATTACTCGTTGCGGTATTAAAGTATTTATATTCAAACATTTTATTTAAAGAAGAAGCGCGGCGAATATATCAATATGCTGTGTAGGCGTAAGCGTTTTATATTATTAGTTCTCGACGAAAACGGGTCCAGAGTAGGGATTACGAGTGGATACAATTACGCAAAGATACTAATGCGTCCATATGGTTCAATTGCCAACAGAAAAAAAGAGAGCGTGAACATTTTGTGTGTAGTGGAGGACGGTCGAGCTTCAACCAAACAAATATTAGTAAAATTTAGGATATATTGATGAGTGACACTGCTAGTGGCGCGAAAAGCTTATGTGCATACATGGGCTATTTTTTAATATTTGGGGCTTCGTAAAACAATATGGCAGAAACAGCGGGCAACAGCTAGGTGGATAATAAATTTTTAGAAAAAAATAACAGTCAAAAAATGCAATGAAAATGATTGAGGAAATAAAATCTAGGAAGAACATACAAGTCAAACAGCGGCCTAATAAATGATAATAAAACTAATTTATCGACCTTATCACGTTTAAACTTAACTCCAAAGTATAAAACATCTCACTAAACAGACAAGATTAAGATTGTCGAAATCTTGATGTCATTATTAACTCAAATTATCGTCAATATTTAAAACTTGGTTTTTGGCCGATCTATGCAGGAATTTCTAATGGTGATGATACTTCCGACCAATTTTGGCCATGGCGACTACTTCTACCTTCAGTTGGTTCGGCGCTCATGCACCCGTAGATGGCTTAGTCTTAATATAGTCGATTTTTGTATAGAATCCTCGCGCACAATAAGGGTACGTAAGGACGCCATTGTGGTAATTATAGATCGTGACTCTTATTTCAGTACGGGCTTTAAGTTCATCGTGTTTCGCATCAAGGTCGGCTTTACGCTGATCCCCAGTGGACTCGCCTCTTTACAATCTATCGCCATTCTGGGCGTTGTGCTGCCAAATTTTCCCACTGAGAGAGCTTAATGTTGCATCTTTTCATGTGTTGTTTCTCAACGTCTTTATAGCGAAGGAGCTGTTCAGCGCGTTTTCGCTTGCCCTCTTTTAATTCAGAATAAACGATGCGCTTCGCCACTTTTACTCCGCAATACGAGATACGTGGCCACACCGTCGAAACTGCTGTCGCATTAAGTGGGCCTTAATGCCACCGATATTGGTTCGTCGCAAAACTTGGGTATTACGCACTCGATCGGACCATTCGATCTTCATGATCGTACGCAGGCTTTTAAGGTAAAAACAATCTAGAGTGTGTTAGTGGCGACGATACACACACCACGTCTCAGAGGAGAACAGTAGATTTGGCAGGATAATAGCCATGTAAATTGATACCTTTGTTGCTAGCTTAAGGTCGTGTGCGTAGAAGATCGTGGCACGCAGCTTTCCAAATGCGGCAGATACTATACTCATTCTGATGTTGATCTCAGCATCAAGGTCAAACTTAGATGTAATAGTGCTCCTCAGATATCGAAATCTATCGAGCTGTTTCAGTCCATCTTCACCAAGTTTTATGGCCAGTGACTCGTGACCACGTGTGTCCAAGGACATCATTTTAGCCTTCTTGACACTGATTTTCAGGCCCAACTGGCCACAACTTCAATGAAAAACAGATAAAAGCTGTTTAAGTCTCTCCAGGGACTCACAAGTTATCCGCATACATGTTCTTGGAGATCATTGCGTACGAGACTTTGGTCTAGCTTAATTTAACAGACTGCCAACTGTTCGGAAACGGATGTGGACTTCCTTGAAAACAGTTTTTAAGACATCCTTGACCACAACCGCAAAGTATACAGCAAACAGTGTTCGTGCTAGAACACACCCTTGTTTCATCCCCTAAGTGACGGAAAAAAAATTTGACTAATCACCGTCTACAGTGACGCAGAATTGTAAGTCATCATGCAGGAGCCTCAAAAGTCCAGATTACCACATTACTATCCATAGTGCTTCACGTGCCACACTGTCGAAAGTTTTTCCAGGTCCACAAAGCAGATATACAAATGACGACCCTTTTCTCTGCTTTTGTCTTGTAATTGATACACGAAAAATATGGCTTCACAGGTTAGATTGGAAGCTAAAGTGGTTTCCGGGCAGAGTGTCTTCAGAGAAGTCCTTCAGTCGATTTAGAAGAATTCTCACGAAAGCCTTTCCAGGCGCTGACAGCAATGAAATACAGCGGTAAGAGTTGCATTTCGATCGTTTACCATTGTTTTTATACAGAGCACCAATGCGAGACGTTTTAAAGTCCTCCGGGACTCGCTCTTCCTCCTACATGCGAACAAAAAGTTTCCAAATCAGTTTATGCAATTTGTCATCACCGAATTTCAACAGCTCTCCCGGTATAAGATTTAAGCCAACAATCCACTTATTTTGCTGCTGCCTGATGGCAGTGACAACCTCATCCCGTAACAGGAGCTTATCCAGCTTAAAGAATAGTGGAAGTTGCGGCATTGAACTGATGTTTCGAGGGTCTGCCGATAGATCTACGTTGAGCAAGGTATTAAAATGTTAAGCCCAACTTTTAAGCACATCCTCCTTGCTCATCAGTAGATGTGTACTATCTAATAACCTCAATAGTAATTTGACTCGATAAGAAGTGCCAATTACCTTACGAACCTCGTAGTAAAATTCCCCAAGCTGGTTTGTGTCAGAGAGCCATTGCATGTGACAAGCTTTGTCCTGCCACCATTTATCTGTTAATAGGCGGGACAGCTTACGCAATTCCAGGTCACTTTCCATTATTGCCGCAACGCTGATAGCATTGCGACAATCATGGCAAGTGACCTGGAATCGTTTGCTATTTTATCTCAAGAGCTCTTTGTTGTTTGTTTGTTAAATGCTGCCCTGATCACCCCGTCATACTCTTTGAATCAATCTTCATTACAATAATCTTTCTTACCTAGAACAACTGTGGTGGTTTGCATGAGATGAGAAGACAAAATATTCCAGGCAGCACCGGTATCACCTGGCTCACTTATAGGAGACAACCCCTCAGAGAAATTGATAGCGCATTTATTTCTTACATCGCGATCTTTAAGCCTGTCCACGTTTACAGACTCGGTCATTTTTACGAAAGATCTACGACGGCGATGAAAGTGGAGTCGCAACTTCGTGGCAATAAGACGGTGGTCGGTCTAACAGTGCTCACCACGCATAACGCGAGTGCTTTACTCTTGACTGATGTCTTTAAGCCGCACAATATCATAGTCGATCAAATTCCAATGTTGGGATTGTGGGTGCAACCACGTTGTCATGTACTTGGCTGCAAGTCTGAACATGGTATTCGATATTGCTAGTCCGTATTGAGCACATAGACTGAGTAGCAACAGACCATTGTTGTTCATATTACCGAATCCGTGTCTACCTAGTTTAGAGCACCTTTTCTAGCCTCCTCTCCGGCTGAGCGAGGAGAGCAGTGCCTCTCTAAATAGGGCTGCTCTGACATCCCGGGTGCTACCAAATTCACACTGTCGTCCCAAACTGCAGTGTAAAAACAACCACGGCGTGTATTCACACCACCAGGACCGCCCATGTGCAGGATTCAGAGAAAGCCCGTTTTACATCAGACCAGACCTCTCTATGGGGTGCGGCCATCGCCACCGGACTTTCTAATGATATCTAGATGTTGTTTTGAAGTTTTGTTTGTTAATTAAAAGTTATTTTTCTGTCTTACAATAGCCTTTAAAATCTTTCTTGAAATAAACCGCCGGTCTTCAGAGTGAATTTGAAGTTTATAAACTCTCACACATTGATTAAGTTGCCATAAAATGCATTAAGATCTTATCACAAAGTATAGACTTTTTGTGGCCATTCTTTGATTTTCCAGATATCACATCGGATTTTAATCGCCCGACATGATAACATAGTATAAATCTGATAATTTTTTTCTTTTAAGTTGAGATATTTCAAAAAAAGACGTAGACGTCTGCAATTACAATATGTGTTTTATAACTATACCAATGAAGTATTTGGTATATTTTTGTACCGGTGTGCAAGAATAATTTTTTTAATTTATTTTTCTTTTGTTCACCGATAGTAAATAACGTTTTACTTTGTATATCATTTTTTTAATGTGTAATGGCAAAAATGTTTTACTTACCCATCCAATATAAAAGAAAAACTTTAAACATCGACTCTTTTAATTTAATAGAATTAGGTTGAGCCTGTGGTTGCTTTCGCAAAACAGGTTTATTTTAGAAATAAATGACATTAAAATTTCCTTTTTTAATATTGAGATAATAACTTACCCTTATTTAGTATCTAAGATAATATGATGATGTCCCAAAAATATTTCTCTTTCTTAGTAATAATACTTAAGAAACTTTTATTATTCTACATGAAAGTATGCTATATAAAATATTCTGCACTCATGTCAATGTCTATGCGCAATCAAGTGATAGTTGGTTGAGCATTTGTTACTTGAAAGTGCAACGTAAAAATTACCAAAATTCACATTCAGAATATAAGTAACATTTTCTGAAATAATGTTAATCCTTTTTTATATGTTCATATTCACTGCCCTATTACTTTCAAGACAGTACATTTGTCCAGAACAGTAAAAAGTAAAGTAAAGGTAAAATGTGCGAATTATTTATAATAATTTACTACCATACCAAAAAAATACAATGAGGGCTATATATTTTTTTTTATAAATCACGTTGTGAACTACAAAGAACAGAGAAAGAAGAGCTGTATAAACAGTATAGCAAATGCAGTCTGACAGTGCCATAATTCTAGTAGCTCCAAACGATTATTGGAAGTTTAAAATCAATAAAATTCAAAAGATATACAAAACTTCATAAAATTTAGTCCAAGCTAAAAAAGCTCAACGGTAACAGTGTTGCATTTAGGTTAGATAGTAAATTATTTAAATTTAATCATCTTTAGTATAGGAACATTTAACAATCTAGTTTACCTAGACGTATTTACACACAAAAAATTGTAAAAATAGTTATTGCAATAATGCGTAAAGGCAGGTAATGCATAAAGATTTTTTAATTACTTATATGTTAATGATTTGCGCTTAAACAAAATATTATTGACAGTATATTTTACTTAGGTCCCTTGAAACGAACTACTAGGGATTAAATGAACTGGCCGAGTGTAAAAGTTTGAAGTATGCACTGGCAGCCCCTCTTCTGAATCCTCAGTGTAGCTGCAGTTTATTTAAAGTGTACGACGCTGTTAACAAGTCGTTCACGTCATTCACTGCCATTTTTCCGGATAGTACAAGTACGTTGTTACTTATTTCTTCGTCAGTGCAAAAAGCAGAGGAGACCTGTATTAATTTTTTCTCTTCATAATTTGTAGGTAGCAAAATTATAACAAAACTAATACAATAAAAAGTTTTAAAAACGTTTAATCAATTAATTGTCTCCTAAGTTATTATTTCTAATGAAATAAATACACATTATTGCAAAAAAGCTAGCAAAGTAGTTTAATAATAAAAACCTGCCCGAGTTGTTTATCAATAACCTAATGTTTAAAAATCTCTAAGAAAAAAATAACAATGCAAAGCTCTATGTCAAAGCTTTCGAAATCAGTAGGTAGGAAATAAGTTTTCGAACGAAACGAGCATGTCTAATATCAGGATTTAAAAGCATTTCCTAATATTATAATTCATACAACTATGTATTGCTCTACCGAGACACGATTAGTATTAGCTCATGAATTACATTGATTAAATCCTTTATTTGTAATGTTCTTTTAAGTATAACGAACAAACCTTCACTATCATAGTTAGGTTATTTAAAATTAATTGGTAAAAATTAAACACATTTTCCCACTTCATCTTCAACGAATATTGTATACTTCCTACACTACGCTTGCCGATACGCGGTCTCCTCTCTCAAGAACTCGTTTACTCCAACAGTTATCGGTTCCACGGCTAATATGGCCAGCCCACTGCCATTTTGGGTTGCTAATCCGGTGGGATATGTCGACAACCTTGGTTCTCTGCTGAATTACCTTATTTCTAATTCGATCCCGCAGAGAAACGCCGATACCTCTCCATAGCCCGCTGACTGACTTTAAATTTGACTTGGAGCTGGATGCGAGCAACCGAAGATCGAGACCAGTGGCATGTAATAGGAGAGGCCTATGTCTTACAGTGGACTGCAACAGGCTTATAATGATGATCATGATGATGAATTAATTGCAGCCTCTTACACCATTTTACTTCCACTTCAGTTCCATTTTCGAACAAATGGAAAAAGGGAGGAGGTTCACAATTTGACCGTCTGTTTTTTTTCTAAGTTGTATATTTCAGAAAAGACCATATAATTTAAATGAAAATTGTTTTAATATTTTCTTTTTGAAATCGGAATAACTAAAAAAATATTTTTACGAACGTGCACCTCTATTTTATTATTTAATCTTGAAACGGAATAAAAAGTAAAACTTATGTCTTAGTTTCTTATTGAGTTTAAGCTCCAACTTTAAAATTTAAATATTTTTTAAATAAAAAAAAATTAGGTTTATATAACCAATACGTTAAATGAAGGTCACAGAATTCTACTGCTAGCCAGCACATCACCAGCAATATACTAAGTTGATATAGTCAATAAGCAACATCAGCGGCCTATATAAGGCAGATTTACTATTATAGTTATTAAAATGGATGTATGGATTGCCAAATCGAGGGTCAAGGGATCCTCAGTTTTTTAGAAATATTTCACGAGATCCTCCTGAGCGTATGTTTTATGACTCTTGTGTCATAAATATATATTGATTTTACAATTATTTCATTTATAGTTTTGACCGTTATTAAGCCGCATTATTGTGGACTCAATATTTTTACATATGTTTTAGTTTTAAGCTACTAAGTATTAAAAGGGCCTATAATAACACAATTATTAACAGTTTTATCTTTAAAATTATTTATTAGGTTGCTATTTTCCATACAGACTAAATCGGTCTCTTACGTTCCTTTTTACTTGCTTAACAGTTTCAATAATGTTTCATTTATGCTAACATTTGTCTTTTTGAATTTTGTCTTGACTTATTGATTTAGACTGAATATTTTTTCTTTCTGGTCTGTGATTTAATGGATTTTATAATATGAAGCTGGTGACGTAGAAAATATTAATTTATTATTATTTCAAGTTACATACATTTTTATGTTATATTTTCAATGATATATGATTATATCCGTTGCATTAGATCATGAGTCATATTATTCAGCGAATGAATCTATCGGTCCTACGACAGTAGAAAGCTTTGGCTTTTTATGAATAAAAAATATCGTTAAGTCATCGCAACTGTCTAAATGGCGAAAGCATACCATTAACCGTTTTAGCAACTTATGCGAAACGTTTAGTAGTTGTATCATACATAACCTTGTCTCTATTATTTTATTATGTATCTTCGCAAATTATCAACCAGTTTTAAAAACTCCGCTTTTATCTGATTGAAATTTTTTTCAAAATAAACCCATAATTCTTTCTGAAAAATTGATATTTTTTATACGAAAGTTACAAAATTACTGTATATTGACACATATCTCATATATTTAATTTTTTTATCTGATGTCATTTTCATCTTCAAAAATTGTTCTAATTTTTTTTAAAGAAAATCGGATCAGTTGTTGGTTTTTAAAATTAGAATAACGGAGGAGATATATTTCAAACGTACATTTGAAGTCGGTTTTTGAAATTTTCTGTAAAATTGAACTTATTCGGACTGCGTTTTCTTACCATGACCTGATTTTTCATACGACTTCGTTTAACCTGAACACCTGAACCTTTGGCTCATAATATTAGCAAAAAAGCATGTTAAAGCATTACAATTAAATATAATTGTGCAGCGAGTAATGTGAAACTAAGAAATATTATATATTGTAAAATTTTACATTACTTTTTTCACTGTAAAAGGAATATTTCGGGATTACGGCCGTCATTTGCCACAGGAATAAGCATCCATTATTTATTGACTATTTTTATATCATCGACAGTGTCCAATACATAAATTATGCATTGGGTAGCCCACCGGAATGAAGATATCGATGGACGTAATATACAACTGTTACAATATATGGTACTACAGCAATCAACCTTCACTTCAAACTGGAAGAAATTAGTTTTAACCAAGGCTTTTCACGACCGTAGACGAAATTCTATAAAAGTATTAGCCAGATGGGCAGATATGGAAAATATCTTTGAATGAAATGGTTGTTTACATAGTGTTATTTAAAAATAAACGAGAGGCTATATATTACGCGTAGCCATTGAACACCCACGTTATCAAATTGCATTATGTTTTAAATGGAATTGTTTACATAAAAAAAAATACTAACAATTATAACA
>JAOCPS010269520.1:0-13300 GCA_025505425.1 Graphium colonna | reverse complement strand
TAACTTAGAATCTAACATCAATGTCAGTAATGTTGGCCGTAGAGTAATTTTACCATCTTCCTTCAATGGATCTCCAAAAATATGTGTCAGAATTATTTAGATGCCATGTCAATTGTGCAACATTTTAGAAAACCTTTATTTATAACAATGACTTGCAATCCAAATAATAATAATATAATTAATTATATTTCTGAAAATAAGAATTCACTTTTTGAATATAAATTTGGGGAATTAAAACAATGGCCTCAAAAAGTTTTTCTATTTTCAAAAGAATGTTTAATTTCCTTGTCAGGTAATTTTTTATGTCCGTTTATTATAAAGTTTTGAAGTGTCTAAACATTTTATGGAAATAAAACAATACAATTTTCTTTTACAATTATTTCTTTATAATTTTTTTTGCTATTTATTTTATGAAATAAATACTAATTGTGTATTTTATTTTAATTAACTTTTCAACATATTTATATTTCTTATTACTTTTTTTGTCTTCTCTTCACAACTATGTAAATAACATACCTAAAGCAGACATTTATATAATTTGTTTAAAAATAGGCAACTTAACATTCATATTGGTATTAAATCTGTAATTATAGACGTATAGTCTTTGACAATAGTACCTTAGTAATGATCAAACTTATAACTTAAATTAATTATGGTTTAATTCCAAGTGCTGGATGACCGCTGTCAGAACTCCTTTTACGTTAACTATCAATATTAAATGCGTAATTTATAAACTGACTTCAACTACAGGGAAGGTTCTCAATTCTCATCTTTCTATGCTTTTCTGCATGTACGCGCGTATCTCCGTCATTTATGATAATATTTTCAGAAAAAAAATATTCACTAATTTGTTCTTTAACGCTAAATTAAAAAATTAAGGTATGTTTTCACATATCTCTGCCACATGTACTGATTTTAAAAAGTCATATTTCATCTGATAGGCTATAGTTTTAAAATGGTACCACAACATTTTCATAAAAATCGGTCCAGTTCTGTGTTTGTTACCACAAAATATCGCAGAAGATATGTTTCGAAAGTACACTTTTAGGACGTTTGAAGTCCCTGTTTTGTAATTTTCTGTAAAAATACATTTGTTATAATGAAACATATCAGGGAAGGCAATGGTATGTCTAATGGTATGTGTAATGATTTTATGTTTCGGAATATAACGGTCAAGGACATTTAGCAAACGATGAAAGAGTTTTTACAAAAAAAATTAGTTTACAGAGAAGTTTTGCGTTATTAATAATAAAATTATTATTAAAATAAGAATTTCTATTGTATAAACTTGGCGATTGAAAAGACTGGCCATGAGTTTCTTGATTGCTTCTTCTCAAGAGAGCTCTGCTCCTCGAACAGGCTTTTTTTCAAATGAATTATACAACTATAACAAAACATATTTCCATGTAATGTCAGGCAATTTTTATTTTCATTTATAATAAAGTTTTGAAGTGTATAAAGGATATTTTAAGTATTTAATGGAAATAAAACAATTCAATTTTGAATTTGGGTTTTTTATTACAATTACGAAATATGCAAGTCAAAGTCAATGAACGTCTTTTACTTTATGAAATAAATTTTAAAAATATATTTTATTTTAATGAATTTTGCGACATATTTAAGTTTCATATTACTTTTTTTGGCCTAAAGCAGAATTGCGTTTCAGTCCCGTGGCATATAGAAGACATCTTTATAATTTGTTTGAAAAATAGACATATTGACTTTACAAATTAGTCTTGGTATTGAATCTGTAATTATAGAGTTATAATCTTTGACAATAGAACCTTAATAATTTTCAAACTTATAACTTAAATTAATTTCGGTTGAATTTCGCCCACTGGGCGACCACTAATGTATATAATTTGTCTAAAATAAATCATTTGGAGTTATATAAAACTAATTATAATATTAATTACATATATTGAACTATATTTTAAAATTTGATATCTTCATTTCCATTATTTGTTTGTAAGGAAGTTGTGATTGCGATAGGCATTACAGTACCCATAAATATGAGTTCGATTGTGAAAAACGTACACTTTTTGTATTGGCATTAGTGCGAAATAAGACTAAGTTGTCTTCTGTATATTTATAAAATTTGATATTTCGTAATGTTGTATCATGTTTTATACAATTATTTTATCAAAAAAGAAATAATAATAGTAATTACAGCTCTTTGCCAATATTTAATATCTTGGATCCAACTACATAGAAAAACTTTGATAGTTTGACTCGAAAAGAAAATTAGCCGAAAATAATATTTTATATAAAAACTGTGTATTTATTAAACAGACATTTTCTAGCGTTTATAATGAAAAGTATAAAGAATTTTTTGTTTATATGTTGTATATTTCAACAACTGTTTTGTAGATATTGATAGCGATAAGCGACGGATTATAATAAACATTGTCAAAAACGAAACCGAAACAGAAAGTTAGAGAAGTGATCAAGATTATAGATTATTGTATTAACAATGACCAATGAATACATTTAAATTATATGCATAATGTTATTAAATTATTACGATATAAAAAGGGGGTTAATCAACTTGTATCATATTTTTAACTGGAATTTACAACTATTTTTGTAATAAAAAATACTTTTGTAACAGTGACAACAAAAGAAGATCAAAAAACTCTCGAAGGTTAGTCAGTTGCATCAAATGAACAAATATTTAGATTTCATTACACGAAATGGTTAGTTACTACTGACTCCTTGGAATACTCTTGTCATAATATATTGATTTATTTATTTACGCTAATGCTACAAATTGTTAAATATATGTCCCGTGACCATGAACGTTGCTAGAGGGTCTGACTTTGGGAATATAAAAACAAATATTAATTTGATAAAAATTTAATTTACAAAACCGTAAATTAAAAAATACATGTTGTATGCTGATATTACAATTTCAATTACCATGACACTTCTCGTTACTCCAACGGTGAGTCATTGATGAAAGAAAATGTTAGCGAATGTAAAGAAACTTTAAATTTACGTCTGCAAGCAAAAAGATATCATTATTACATTTTAATTTGTACAAGCTTTAACACCTGCTGTTTTATAAGGAATCTGTATAAGGGTGAAAGTCATAAAAAAGGATGGTGAGTTCGATAATTGACGTACTCTCGAATTACTTAGAAATTATTTTTAACTGAGGTATTAAAATGTGGTGAATTTTCTGATCTTATGAAACATAGTAAAATTATTCTGATATTTAAGTCCGTACTAATAATAATTCTGATCTAAATAATTTTAAATTTATTTCTATACTACCCAATCCTTATAAAAAATTTGGAATACACATTTTAAAATTAGCTTTTGTTACATTTGTTTAGTTACTTACATTTGTTTTTTAATATGCATAATTCATTGCATAAGAAACAATTCAGATTTACTTGCAGTCGCTCAACAACAGATTCGGGATACAGCTTGCTAAAAATATCTTTGAAACCTGGGAACAGTCATAAGGTGTCTTAGGTGTATTCTGCGATTTGACCAAGGCTTATGATTGCATTTAGCTTTGGTCAGGGAATTATTTAACTGTGGTAAGAGATGTCGCACTTAATCTTCTCATTACATTTTTGAGCCATCGAATTCAAAGAGTTCGACGTGAAAAGCAATAGATCTACTGGGTTCTTAGTAAATATAAAAATCTCGCAGCGGTCTATTCTTGGGATGTTTCTCTTCCTTATCTATGCAAATGGCCTCTTTTATTTAGTCACTTAAAGCCATGTTATATTAATTGTTTGCTTATGATTCTTCTCTAGTTTTTGAAGTAAAATGACGTTTCTCGAGTCAACAAAAACAATACTCTCCCGATAGTATATTGGTTTAGTGCTATAACCTAAAGTTAAATAATAAAAAAATAAACGTATCAATTTTTGCATTCCAAAAGTACAACACTAAAAAGCAAAATATGGAGTTAAAAATATCAGACAATCAACGGATGTAGAAACAGCACGTCTGGTATATTTTAGTTATTTTCATAGTCTAATGTCCTATGGCGTTCGGCGTTAAAAAAAATTAGCCTTAAGAAATTTTAGTTTGGAAGACAATATGATCGAAAAAATATTTATTAAGATAAGTTGTTCCAAGTCTCCATCCGTAATTTTGTGTGGAGTTCATATACCACCTATCTCACCATTATCTTTTTATCAACACCGTTTCTAAAAACTTCAGGCATTGTACTCTCTGTCTCGTAATGTACATTTTTGTATAATTGGCGATTATAACATTATTGATACACAATGGATATCGGATACGCCAAATTTCACAGTAACACCGGTTGGATCAAGTGCATTGCATTAAATACTAATAAGTACTGCAGCTTATTTGCAACTTAAACAACACAATATCTTCAATTTTAATAATCGACTCTTTGACGTCATGTTTACGAACGTGGAAAAATGCTCATTCTCGAAACTATATGTCGAATTGACTCGCCCGGACTGTACTCATCATCCCCCGCTTCATTTTACTTTAATAAAAACTGATTTCACGAAAAGTATTTCTTACAACCAAAATATTAGATATAATTTTAATAAAGCTGACTACAGTGCCATTAAAGCTGAACTATTAGAAATGGATTGCGCCTCTTAATTCGATAACAAGATTGTAACAGAATATGTCTCGATATTCTATGAAATTGTGTACAATATTATAGAATAACATGTTCCTCTGTACAAATTTAAGACAAAAAATTATCCGAATTGGTTTTCTGTTCCTTTAAAAGCCACATTATATCGGAAAAAATAGCTTGGAAGAAATTTAAAACATATGAAAATATACGTGATTACCGTTAGTTTGCTTTACTACGAACTCGAACAAATATTCTTTTGAAGACTCCTTCATTGTTTGCTTTAAAGAATATACTGATGATATAGAATATAAAATATCTAAAGATAACTTCTAGAAATATATAAGTTCTCTTAAAGCAAACAAATCAAACAATGCTTACGAAATGCACCTGGGAAATAGATGATCTGACAACCCAGAAATCATCGGTAGTTGGCAGTTCTAGACTTTTGGAAAAAGTCGATTACCTAGTTTACCTAGCATACTTTATAAAGACAAATTAATCTAACTATCCAACTAAGTAAAAAACCTGAATCTCTATTATTGTTTGTACAAACGCTCTTACTCCCTATTATTGATTATGTAGATGTGTGTTATTCCAACATAAATAGTGTACTTCTTAAGAAGCTAGAAGAGCCTTTATAACAACTGCATTCGATTCATCTTCAATCTTAAAAAATCCGATCACGTTACTCAATGTCGCACCCGTCATAAATGGTTTACTCTCAAAGAAAGGCGCAGTTCTAGAATTTTACTTATCCTTTTCTCTATTTTAAACAATCCAGCTTCTCCATCTTATATTAAGAATAATTTTCAATACCTTTTCTAAATAATGACGTACATCTCCGTTCTTCGTTCAATCTACGGATCAAAATTCCACAACATACTTCTTCGTTCTTCGGTAAATCTTTTAACACACAAGCAACACTACACTACACTGGAATTCCTTACCTGTAGATATACGAAGAGATATTACGATACGATATATTGGTAGAGAATGCCTAAATGGCATTAAGTCCGCCAATTGTAATCCTTATTTAAGGTAGTTACGAATTTTCTAAAAGCATTTGATAAAGTATATCACACACTATTGTTAAAAAAGCTCTGCTACAAGGGCATTCGCGGCAACTTGTTTCATCGGTTTAAGTCATACGTACAAAATCAATATCAGGTGACAACAGTTAACGGGTTCCATTCAAATAAAATACATGTGACTACTGGGATAGTTCAAAGTTCAATCCTTAGCCCGTTGCAATACCTCTTGTTCATCAATGATATCACCAACTGTATCAATATTGTAATATTCTTATGTTTGCCGATGATCTAAAAATATTTTAAATTGTCAAATCTACCCATAATTGTTACTTGCTTCAGGAAGATCTAAACCGCTTTACCATTTACTGTAAAGGTAATAAAATCCATTTATCACACAATAAATGCAAAAAAATAACATTCAGTCGTTCTATTAACAAAGTTGTTGGTACCTATTACCTGGATGGTCAATTACTCGAATGAACAGCAACAATTTGTGATCTCGGGGTAACATTTGACGAAAAATTGTCATTTAATGATCACATTAATGATATATGTAACAAAACATATCAAATGCTAGGTTTTATACTTCGTATTAGTAAGGGCTTTACAAATATTCGTACGTACAAAATTTTGTATCAAGCCTTAGTTCGCTCCCAACTAGAATATGCATCGGTTCTTTGGAATCCTTTTTATGTCACCTACATAAACCAAATCGAATATTTACAGAAGAAAGCAATAAAGGCTATCCACAACAGGATGACCCAGTTGCGTCCATATTATTACAGCTTAATACAAGAATACAAGCTACTGTCAATAACATTCAGGCAAATGTTAGTTAATTAGCTTTTATTTTATAATATTTCCAACAATGTGTACGACTGTCCGAAACTGATTCGTGAAATAAATTCTCAGTCCCTCGCAGTACAATGCCACGCCATCCTAACAATCTATTTTACTTGTCTACCTCACGTAAAAATTCCGGCCTTAGAGATAGGTGCTTACATAGAATTTATAACAGTTTCAACAACAACTCCAAAAATCATTAAAACACTAAAAGAAATGCAACTATCTTTATATTTAATCCTTGAACTTTTAATTTTTGTCATGATTCACTTTTGTTATTTTTTGAGCTCTAATTAAATACTATATTAGATTCCTTTCAGATTTCTGTGTAATTTCACTTTATGTTTATTTTAGTTATATTCCAAATACCTATTTATATGATAAGATTACTTTGCTATTTGTTAATATTGTCACTTACATTTGTAACTGTCACTTTGTGTTCCAGTGGCAAACTTTAAGGGTGGTATACTAACCTTATAAAACTTAATTGTAAAAACAAGTGTTATAAAGTGTATCACTGTTGTTTGTACTTAAAAAAATAAAAATATTAGATTTTAATAGGGTATGCTGCATTTTTTGAAATAAATAACGATGAAAAAGTTAAATTCCTGCTTATTAATACGTCTTTTAAATTTTACTTGAAACTGAAAAGTATCTACTTTTATAAAAAAAATAAAAATACTCTCAAACTCTTTGCCTAGTCATTAAGTGTGTTAGTTGACCGTTTATAGAATATGCAAATGGTTTTTTAGAGTTCTTCGTTTAAGGCTCTGTAAGTATTCTTCTTTTTCATTTTACTTTCAGTATACTTTGAGACCTATTCCCTGCTTTTTATATTGCTTTTACTTAGTCAGAACAGTGTCATATTCTTAAAGAAAAACTGGCTCAGGAATTTGTTTATTCTGAACAAGTTTGTATTATACTAATATTCGCGTGCAGCTTTGCCCGTTTTAATTTTGATTTACTCTAAAATATTAAAAGACAAGTTTTAAGGTACAAAGCAGGCCAAAATTTATTTAAAAATGTGCAATAAATAACTAGGGAACAGTTTGAGACTATTGTATTTTCTTCTGGATACTACAGGTCTCTTTTTCATGTCCTTTACGTTTTCGGATAAAAAACATCCAATCTGAAATTTTATGATTTTTGACGACGAACGATTAGACGTGAAAGAGTGACAAAAAACAAAGTAAAACTAGATTTTGCTTTAAAAATATTTGCAAGCATTTGTCTATTTTATATCGATGTTGATTTTTCTATAACTTATAATGTTAAAGTTATTTTTTTATTAATAACAGTTCTAAAATTTGTTGGTTTAGTTTTAAATTTTACTATAATGAATAATAATACCCGCCATTATGTGGGGCATACTGAAATGGTCGTGAATAAAAAAAACTAGTTGCATGTTAAAAATAAATGAAGAACTATAGTTTTTCGAAGTATATCATTTGGCAATAAATTTTTGCATTCTGTCGAACTGTCTGTTAATTAAAACAGATTCGCTGACTCAATAGATCTAAAATTCTTCATAAAATTTTGACTCAGATCGTTTTATCCTTGGACTGTACGGAGAATGGCTCAAAAAGCCGACATTTTCTTAGTCCAAAACATTATTTTCTTTTAGGGGCAGTCTGGGAGCGAAGTATTGATTTTCTCTGTGACTTTAGGCTATCGTTTTTGGTACACAAAAATAAGTCTAACAATCAGTGTAAACTGTTCTCGTTCTTATAAGAGAATGGTAGCAACGTGCCCTTTGTTTGAAACAAATGACTATTTTCTTGGACAGGCTACGAAAATGCACGATTTTCCTTGGCTTGACCCAGTCGTCGAAGACCGAAATTGCCAAATGATAACTGAAGACCGTTGAAGCGTTTCAGAGTAGATCAGCAGCGAACAATGCGAGCCATATTTTGCTCTACAAATTTGTGGGTACACATTGGAAAACTAGTTTTCTGATACCCAACTTAATATTCCAAACATCAGATCTGCCCATATGTCTCATGTATGTCATCTTTTATGGTTGTCCTGTAAAAGGCATGGTACTGAGATAGGGACGACTCGATTAAAAAGCTTTATAGTTTCACCTGATGTTAAAGAGGAGCTAAGACCATGCGTAAACTACAGTACCTGAAAATTTGCTGGCACATTGTCAGCTTTGAAAAGAATATATCATTGGACAGAATGGAATAGGACAACACTGATATAATTTTTTATAACAACCAACTTCGATTTTTTCCCCAATTTATGGCTATGAATTAAAATAAATTTATGGCCCAATATTTATTATACATAGTTAAATAATCATTTGCTATAATTTGCCTCATTTCTTTGTTAACAATTTCACTTACATTATTTATATTTTCAGTTAATTTTACTAAGACATGAAAACCTTGGCTTGAGCTACAATTAACTCAAGTTTATTTTCACAGAAAATTTGAAAACCCGACTTCAAACGCCTTTAAGTACTTTTGAAATATATATTCTCCGTTATGTATGTAAAACACAAACTCCTAGAACAATTTTGAATAAAAATTTTGTGGGACTATTTTGAAAGTATACGATATCAGATAAAAAAATATTTTTTAACATCAGTACATAAGTGGCGGAGATATGTGCGAACATTCTTTATTGTACACAAAACATAACAAAAAAAATTAGGACATCAAAAAATATACAAAAGGCGAGGTTAACCCTAAAAGGGGTTCTCTTCCAGCAAACCTAGTAGAATATATTGAAAGATGAGAATACATATGTTAGTAAGTAGGTGTGTACAAACTAAGACTTGCAACTTATTTACCAAAACAGAACAACAGAATTAGCAAATAAAATAAAAAGAGTTGCAAAATCTTTCAAATTAAAACAAAATGTTACATAATTATAAATAAATATATATCACTGTATATAAATATATAATACTACATAAATATACAATAATATATGAAAACATAAAAAATATATACATATACACCTATATATACATACATACACACACATACATATATACATATACATAAAAATACAAGGCTTGGATATCGTTGATATTCTATTTCTTTAAACGTTTAAATAAAACTCCTTTACTCTTTTACGGAAAGAGATGAGAGATAAGCTGGCACGTATATCATGAGGCAGTGAGTTCCACAATATAACTGCCTTAACAGTGAATGATTCGGCATACCGATTAGTAACATGGAAAGGTATCCTGAGAATGAGTGATATGTTATTGTGACACTGTTTCCCGCGCAGCAAAAGATACTCGAAACGATCTCGAAGATAAGGAGGAGCGAGAGGATTGAATAGTAGAGAATAAAGGAAATAAAAGTGTATGCAGATCACGATGCTTACGGATAGGACGCCATTTTAATTGAGTTCTAAATTTGGAAATATGATCATATTTCTGAAGTCCAAAGATAAAACGAATGCACAACTTTTGCAAACGTTCTAACTTGTTCGGAAATTCCTCCGTAGCGTCTAGAAACAGATATCAGCATAATCTATGTGAGAGAGAAAAAGTGTATGGGCTAATAAAATTTTGGTTTTGATTGGTTGAAAAAACTGAAGACGTTTAAGAGACTGAAAAGAACAGATTACTTTTTTACTAATACCGTTAATATGGGGCGTCCAGGACAGCTGAAAAATACACCTAAGTTTTTAGCAGTGCCAGAGTATGGAATAACAGTATTGTTGTAGACCATAGATGGGAGTTAAAATGTAGTCTAAAGATTTAATAAAGTATCGACTGCCTATTATTAAAACTTGTGATTTACTAAAAGCCCAAAGAAATGTGCCCACTTACTAATATTAAATAAATCTTCTTTAATTTTTTCAACTGCTTCTTTAGCATCTTCGGCTTGGCGGAATCGGAAATGGCGATATAATTGCAAATCATTGGCGTAGAGATGATATAACGAAATAAGAACGTTTGCAAGAGAATTGATAAAAATAGAAAATAGAAGAGGGGAGAGGGCACTTCCCTGAGGGACGCCAACAGTAAGATCTCAACATTCAGAATATTTATCTTCATGGTGAACACACTGCGAGTGTTCACTCAGATATGAGCTAAGCCATGCAATCACTATGCGAAACATTTAAAGAAGAGATAATTCCAATAAGTCATGATTTACTGAATTTGAATGCACTGCTAAAGTCGAGTAGAGTTAAGAAAGTGACATTTTTATTTTCTATAGCCCAGCGTATACCGCGTCACATACCTTAACTAATGCGCTAATTGTGCTATGACAAAGACGGAAACCGGATTGGCAGGGACTTAAGAGACAATGAGAAAAAAGTAAATGAGATAGTTGTTTCTAAACAATACTCTCCAAGATTTTGGATAGCATAGAAAGGATACACATAGGCCGAAATTGTGACACAGAGACAGTATGAGAATTTTTTGGTAGTGGAATAACATATGCTTTTTTTTTTCAAAGAATAGGAAAGGATAAGGAAGTTAAGGAATAGTTAACAAGGTAAGTAGAAATAGGAGCAAGCTCATTAGAAATAGGTTTAATCATCTGAAGGCATATTGCCATTATGACCCATTGCTTTAGTGGAAATGGAAGTAATCGTTTTTTATGTCATCTTTAGTAACTTTAGAAAAAATGAAAGGAGGGCAAAGTGTTGTAGGAATGTTAGAAAAGAAATTAAGAGTTTCAAGTTTGACGGAATCATTAAGTGTTACAGGAGGTTGAGAGAAGTGGTGATTCATTTCATCAAGGTTAAAAGAAACATTGGTCTCCTTGCTTACGTGACCTATACCGAGGCTTCTAAGGTACTTCCACAGTTGTGCTGAGAGCAAATTCTCTACTGAATTATGAATATGTTTCCTTTTTTCGTTACGACACATTCTACTGCGCCGATTTCGCAATTTTTTAAATATAACCCAGTTACTTTCAGTTGGACTTTTCTTGTAACATCGCTTAGTTTTAACTATTTTTGGCATCATTTTCTTAAAGATGGAGTAATCCACGGAGCCGGAAAATGTTTTACTCGCTTTATTGGCTTTATAGGTGCATGTATATTAAAAAGACTTGAAATAATTTCATTGAAACCTGAGAACTTGTCATCAATATTAATGGGGTCTGTTACAGGAGACCAGTTAATGTTATTTGAATCGTTTAATAAACTTTCCCAATCAACGGCTTTAAAACATCTTAACGATAGAAACTTGGTTTTGCGCTTGGCCTTTGAACTATATATGATGGATAAATAAGGTCGTGATATGAGAACACAGCAGGAAGTTGACAGTGTGTAGACACACGACCTGTGTTGGAGACAATAATAAGATCTAAAAGAGAAGGGGTGGAGTGAGGAGAGTGATGAGTGACAGAAAGTGGAAGAACATGTAATTTAAAGAATGAAGCCAAATCTAGCAGTTTTTTACATCGTGCGTTGTTTTTTTAACAGACAAGTATTGAAATCGCCAAGGATAATTGTGTGATCAAAATGCGGGATTAAATTTGTCCGTTAGTTTTTCAATGATAAAAAGTAATCTATATTTCGAGAGGGTAGACGCCTAGCAAGATTTTAGAGTTATTGAGAGTTATTTCGATAAATAAATGTTAAGCAAAGTTAGAATAGCTACTTGGCGACTGGTATACGATTTTAAAAGGGATATCTTCTCTAGGATATATAGCGACTCCTCCGTAACCTTTGCCAATTCTGTCATTGCGTATGAGTGTGAAATCAGGAATATTTTACTGAGTGGAGGGAAGAGCAGGCTTAAGGAAGTTTTCAGAAACGAGAATGTCATCAATTACGTTCGGATCAAATAATGATACAAGGTCGTAAGTGCGTGTGACTTTTTTTAATTATTTAAATGTGACTTTTTTTAATTATTTATTAAAACAAATAATAAATGTAACATGTTAATTACTTATGGTCCTTAAACTGAAAGAAATTTGTACCTTGACTTGAAAGAAATTTGTACCTTGATTTGGACCTTGCACATACTCTTTTGTTTACATGAGTTAATAAATATATAATCACTATTAAAATCACGTAAAGAGAAGATGAGAAAATACAAAGAAACAATCACAAGTTACAGAAAACAATGAACAACGAAACAAGTACAGTCACTATTAACGGTCGATAGAAGCTAATTAAATATATTTATTGTGTATTGTAATTTTGGAAGTAATGTTTTAATTGTTGTTTTATATATTATTCTTATTTATTGTTTTCTTTTAATCCGTAGGTAGATCTTTCACTAATTCTGGTATTATATGTATATATTGACTAGTTCGTTTTCCGAAAAATTTGTGATAATTTAGCACTTTTAATTTATTTTGTACAGTTCTTCTCGTATTATATTTATGGGAGGTACTTGACAATCTCATGAATAGGTAATACTTTGCACTTTTTGAATAATGCGATGTCTTTGCAGTGTTAAAATGTTAGTAGGTAAAATTGTTTTCAATATTCTTGTCTGTATGTTTAATATTCGATCTAAAAACGTTTTATAAACTCGACCATAGCTTGTTATCCCGTAAGATATAATGGGCTTCACCAAAGCGATGTATATATCAAAGATGTATATAAAAAGTTTTGTACGGAACCTTGTTTTTCATATAGAAAATTTTAGAAAGGATGGCTCGAAGTTTGTCGCATATTCTATCTATGTGCTTGCTCCAATTAAAACGGTGATCGATTACTAATCCGAGGTATGGACGATGAGTAACTGTTTTAATTTTATTGCTGATATGACAGTTGAATGGCGCATCATGAAGACAAGAGTGTGAGTGCGCCATAAGATGTGCGCCATCCTTGTTTACAATTCTATAAGACTGTTTAATTAGCAATATTCCGCGAAAAAATCCACTAACAACCTGCAAGCAAATATATGAGC